>VYZV01018543.1:19708-30792 GCA_013401275.1 Pandion haliaetus | reverse complement strand
TTCTTCCCGAACTTCCCTGGCGCGGGTCCTTTCCGCGGGCTGCTCTCCCGTCTCACACTGCTTCAGCGCGGTTTTTACCATGGAGTTACGGCCATCTTGGGGAGCCTCCACTCCACCGTTCACCCCCCTGGGCTGCAGGGCCATCAGCCTCCTCAGGCGCCTCCTCCTCCTCCTCCACTTCCATGATTCCAGTGTCGGCAGCGATGTTCCTCTCAGGTTTCCCAACCCCCACACTACCGGTTGGTTCCCCTTCTTAAATATGTTTCCCAGAGGCGTTACCACCGTCACTCCCTGCCTAGAGGTGGGTCCGACATTTTGGTGCGCGGGTCCGACATTTTGGGGCAGCGAATTCTTCCAGCAACTTCTTAAAGGGGCCGCCTCTGCAGCCCGCCTCCCCTGCCACCAAGGAAAACCGCGCCACACAAACCCACAACAAGACTGCATACATCCTTTCTTCTTGTTCCTACACAATCCATTTGGTTAATACATGTTTAGGACTTTTTTTTTCTAAATGTAAACTATTTCACATAGAGTGAAAATCATTAATATTAGTCTGTATTATGTCTGATAAGGGATCATTTAATATGAAAATTTGGGGCAAAGCATTTCAAACAAGAAAGTGATGGAGGAGAAAAAAAGAAATGAGTGGCAAAGCATTCCAATTGAACACTGGAAAAGAAAATTATTAGAAAGCACTCACTCTCTATCAAAATTTCCCCAAAAGTCCATCCTGCCCTCATCCCCATCCTGTATTTGAATGAGGTTGTTCAGGTCAGGGAAGCAATGATGCAAGACCTGCTAACACAGTAAACTGCCCCTTCCCTTACTGCACAAGGGGTCCCATCTCCTTTCTGACTTACCTCCTTTCTTAAAACAAAGATTAGAAATGAACCTTTAGAAATTAACTTTCATTTTTATGTGTAAGTGTAGTTAAAATGAACATTGGTTAGTGCATTGCATGTATAGTACCATGCACTACTCAAACTCGGTATCCTACAAAACTACTTCTCTGTGTTAGGCTTTGTTTTTCTTTTAAAGTAGCTGTAGGGCTTATATTGCTCATTTGCTAGAATACAACAGAATACAGTACTATAAGTAGTCACTGCAAAAAACATTTCCATAAGCCTCTGTACTGATCATCATGTTTAACATATTTTATCCCTGTCCAATTATAGCAAATTTCAAAATAAAATAAAATGTTCAGGAGCAGGAAAAAAAGAAACTTAATTGAATTTCAAGTCAATCTTAAGTTATAAAGTTACCAAACACCATAAAATAACATCAAATATCTTTTTCACAACTTCAAATAAAATACATTTTAAAATCCATGCAAAACATTCCAACTCGCATGTCAGAGAAAACCTTACTACAAACCAAAAGAGTACAGAAAGAGCTGTTTTCCTTACACTGATTCATCACTTCTAAGGTTAGAGAAAAATCACTGCTACTGCATTTTCTTAACTAGCTAGAAAATTTAAGCTACTTCTATAGCTCTTAATAAACTGTTTAACTGGCATTTTAGCAGCAACATTAAACCTAGGCACAGTGTTGGTCTCTCCATCCTGCAAAGATGAATAGGAAGGCTCATCTTTGAGTAAATGCGCAATAATACTGACTCTAGGCTGTTCATGCACATCAAGATAGGATCATCTACAATTTTTTGCATATTTATTTTGCATAAAGCATAAAAACAAGTTTACTATCTGAACTTGAATGCTCTAATTTCAGAAGAAAAATAGATTGGGATGTTAGTGCTGTACACAAAAACATCTCACAAACACGCAATAGGGTGGGTGCACACGTACATATGTGTCTTTAGCTGAAAGTTAGGCCTACCAAAACATCTTCCTCTCAAGGATCTTCTGAAGTCCAACCAGAAGTCATGTTTATCTAGTACATCTAACTTGACTTTGAAGTAAAGTAAGTTTTGATAATGATCTCTAAAGTCCGGAATAATTTGTCTTGGTCATTTGAGATACTGTTCCTTTTTCTGTTAAGGTTACAATTAAAATATGTTGAGACTCATTTGTTTCGGTTTTCAAGTGATTTTCCTGAATTGGTAGCATGCTAGCTATAGAATGAACTTATTCCTTGGCACAAGTTTTGAAACTCTACTGATAAGGAGCTCACAATTATTTTGAAAAGTCAAGACAAGATGGAAAACAGAAAAAAAACCCACAGATGTAGCAATCTTCAAAAAAGGTCATGAAAACAGCTTCTGTAATTTGCTAGTCAGTAGCAGAATGGCTGTATTACTAATCCCGTAGCATGACCTACAGCATGAGGAAGAAAAATCAGAGCACATCAAAAAGAATAAGACCAAATATAATAAGCAGCTTTGACTTCATACAGTAAAATTATTTATGGAGAAATCAAACATATTGTACTGAAGCTTTTTAATCCAATGCATTCATAAGAATTGGGTATTTCTTACATTTCAAAAAAGAAAAAGTATTCTCTGATTGCTCTTTGATGGACAAAAAAAAAATTGATGAATGGTGGATGAAGTCACAAAAGTACAAAAGTCTGATGCAGTCTTGTGTAAGTGGAGAAAGCTCCACCATTTCCTCATTTCCCTGTTAGAAAATATACCGTATATGGTCTTAAGTCTGCTCTAAAATATCTCCACTAATTCTTTGGAAGAACAAAGTAAAATACTTCATGTTTTGTGTTACATTGCTAATTTAGTCCTAGAAAAAATAGATTTTTTTTTTCTTCCATAATAATGCAAGGATTAAATACTCCTTACTTATGCAATGAGGCTGGAATCAAGTAAATAACTCCTGTTATTGCTACCCCAAAAAATAAAACATTTTTAATATCCTGCTGTGTTCCTCTGAGGCTTTTTCTTACCAGAAATTGAACTAAACTCTATTATGGAATCAAAGTAAATAACATCCCAGCTGTTATTTGTTGTCTCCCCCAAAACAAGAAGTTATTGTAGCACAAAAATAATACAATTTATTTTAAATAACAAAAGATACAAGTGTAGAAGTGAAATAAAGTTCACTGACCTTTTTCCTTAATTTTCATTATTTTGCTGGTTTATGTTAAAGATCAATGGTAAGCCACATGTGAATTAGCTACATCCCCTGGAATAGTTTGAATCTGCAGGAAATAAAGAAAAACTTAAGAAGCTCAGAACTATGAAATGTTCACTTTGTTTAAAGATCATTTCCATATTTAACCAGACTATAGGGATGATTTTTTAAATGTCATGGATTTTTCAGACTGACAAGTTCCTTCACATTAGAACGTGTTCCCTATTAAAGTGAAAAACCTTGTGTTTTCCTTTCATGCAGCTTCTCTTCTGTAAATTTGACTTATTATTCAGTACTAACTGCCAAAGCAATGTGAGGATTTTATTTGGAAGGATGCTGAGAACTGATGTAACAATTTTGGTTTTCCCATCTGCATTCCCTGAATAAGTCCCCAAGTTCCATTTTCCTCTCCTTTGCACATTGGCTCTCAAGGCATCCAAACCACACAGCCACACAGAGAACCACACAGATGGGAAGAAAATCCCTTGCATCTATTGAGACCATAGAAATGAAACCCATTTGAAAAAATAACCAAACTTCCACTGATAGGATGAGCCTTATTGGTTGCTCTACCTGTGAATTTTTTACTACTGCGTAAATGTTTTTCTTTTCCTCTTTTTTCCAACAAGCAATCATTTTCTTTCAATGGAAAATGTCCATTAGCCAAGTGAAACCAAATGAAATGGTAGATTTCTCAAATTTTGGCTTTCAGAAAGTGAGGAAGAGGCTACTTTATGTATATAAATAGCTAATACATTCCTGAGTCCCTGAAAATTGATCATAACAACTTATATACCTTTTGTTTAAGTTATACCTTAAGGATTTCAATCTGAGCACCAGTGTCTTTAAGAATGAATTCTTGACATCCTGTTTTATATTCTTCATAGTTTCCCAACAAGTTTCCAAAAGTACATATCAAACAGGAAGAGGGAATATGAGAGTAACAAGTCACACAAACGTGAACATAAGTGTGATACTTTTGCCTTCAACGATAATGGGCACCAGTTGACATTTTAAGCAAAGATTTCACTGGTGAAATGAAGCATTTCAAACATAAGAAAAACTCATTGTACTAATGAACATGCTAATAAAACAGTCTCAGAAATTTCATGTTTAGATTCATGTTTGCCATTGTGTTCGTATGTCTTCAAACTGAAACTACCTTAGGGTTCAGCATTCAAAATGTTGATTTTCTCTTCAGGGAGAAAACTTTGGTTTAAAAAAACCTAAAATTTCATTGTATCTGGAATCTACACACGTTTGGGGTTTTTTTCCCCAAAAAAGAAAAGTTGTCTACATTAAAACATTTTGATGGAATATTATCAACTGCTTTATCCTATAAAACCCAAGTGTGTTTTCTTTTATTAGAGAATCATAAAAGTTGATACCATTCACCTACAGAACAATATGAAAGCAACAAACTGCAGCTACTCCTTCCCTTTTTAGCTATTTCCAGGAGACCAGAATAAGCAGAAAACCAGCATTAGTAAGTTTTAATACCCTCTTTTGTTTTGTATTCAAATCAAATTTACCTTAATAGAGAAATATTTTTTTTACCTTTTTTCCCAGCTACTTTCTGTAAAGAAACATTTTTGGAAGTAGACCTCTCATGAGTACTCCAGAATTAGTTTATGAAATGTGGAGCTGGATAAAAGTAAGGGTTTCTCCCATTCACTGTGTTTTTAATATGCAATTCTTCTCAAACTCTCTGAAGAATGATCTATCAAATTGAATAGCTGATGCACTTTGAACACTTAGCTCCAAAAGATAGATGACATTTTTTTCATTAGTTTAAATTTATATGCTACAGTATCTGTCACAATAATAATAAAATCTGACAGTGCAGATCATATGGGTATTTCACACAGCAGAGGTAATGTGTTCTTTGGAAGGTAAAATGACAATTTGTTCAAATCATAGATTTTTAAATTTTAGACAAACAAGGTAGCTCTCACTCTACGTATCTCATTCTTTCAGAATAATTTCTTTGCTAATGATACTATGGCAGGATCCAGACCACCCACATTCTGCCTCTGTGGGAATCTGACAAATTGTAGATGTCCAAGAAAATGATCCGGAAAGCCTGCTCTGCAGTGCTGTTTACCCCAGAGACACCGAAGCCTCACTAGTTGCTGCTCTGCGCAACCTGTGAGTTCCTGTGATCTCTAAACATCAGCTTTAGCCTGTGCCCAAAATCACCCTCTGTCAGCAAAGGGAGGCCCCTGGTTCCTGCTCCTTACCAGGGAGTTCCAGAGTGGTATGAATACTAAACACCTTCGCTTCTTTCATAGTGATGAGGTGTTATTCAATGCAAAGTTCAGCAGTCATAACCACTTTTATTTAAAAAAACACATGTCGATGGAAGAAGAGCAAGGTGGTTATCCTTTGAATAACAACTAATACTAAGGTCAGGCTGCCAGGAACTGGAAGATCCATAATCTCTGCCTGAGGGAACTTAACTATAGCTCCTAATTCTGGTTGCTGCCTCACCAAATTATTATTACTGTTGTGTAGCCAGGAAAACAAGAATCCTGGAGACAGTACTAAAACAAAAATGAAAGGGTCTCTGACTCCATTATCTAGAATTTAAGACACTTAGTTATCATTAAATTCTGTCATTCTGGTTAGCTCTACGGCTATACCTTAATGCAGTATATTCCCTCTACAGCCTGAGCTGAAATCTGTGTGTAGCACTTGCATCCATTTACTAAAGCTGGCTTGTTTGGACCTATTTATTTTCCAAGAGAGTGATGCACTGCACTATTTAGACACACCTGAACATCACAATTTCCTCATTTCCTGTATTTCTGAAATCAGTTCAGTTCTCCACCCAATTATGTCTTTAAAAACAAAATCAAACAATACACTAAATTTATGTTCTTAAAATTGTTAAAGGAGAGAAGGATAAAGCTCTTTAGAGAATAAACTCAAGTCTTTGTTGTTGTTATTTTCCTTCCTAGGACTTGCACTATTCTTCTCACTTTACACTGTGCACAATAACAAATGTTTAAGGACACACCCTCAGCTAAAGAAACACATTTTCCTAGCATGAACAGAATTCATCACATATAAGTCTAACACTAACCAATAGTATTTACAACACCATTTAAATTTTATAAGAGAGACACAAAACTAGGAACTTTTGGAAATAAAATAAAACCAGCTGATTAGAGTTGGCATTAGTTGCTATTTGCAGAAGAAATCTCTGAGGTTATCTCTTAAAGCCTTTAAATTCAGAGCAGCCACCGTATTTTTCTTTTTGTGCAAGAACTAAGTGGATACCCATGACAGTTCTTATTCCTATTTCAACCTCCATAAAGAAAGGCCACTGTAACAAACAAAATCACTGTGCCATCATTGCTTTCTATTTTCATTTCAGAATCTATACCTTCTACCCAAGCTTTTAGAGTAACGAATTAAAATCCAAACACAATAGGATCCTTGAATATTGGAATGAGAATTCATATTCTTCTTTTAACCTATTTCTTTATTCCAAACTCTTTGTATGAAAAGATGGTCACCAACATTCTCCTATGCTACCTCTTTAGTTTCAGGGTTATCCAAATAAATATGGCAGAGTCAATACTGTATTCATTCACTATTTGAATATCCAGTATTGCATAGATAGTGTTTTGAAATCTTTTGAAAACTGATTCCTCAAAGAAAAAAAGAAGAAAAAGAAAAAAATTTCATTCAGGGCCTTCCTCAGGCAAAATCTTGGCCAGTTTTCAAGCGGTTTGTCTATTAAAGGAAAGATTTTATACGGTTCAGGAGGAACAAGCTTTCCCCTACATTTGCAGTTTATTGGTCAGCAGCAATATAGTAAGCTGCTGTAAAATACCTGTTAGGGTTCCTATGCCCTATATTCCTCTATCTGAAATCTCCCTCTCTGTGAGGTAATATTATGTTAAGAATTTTAAAGTAAAGCCTCGTTTGCTAGTTCTTCTTCCTGCTGCACCTCTCACACCTATCCCCAGCTAGATATCTTGAGCTGGGTAAGAACCAAGTGTGACTGTGAAACGTTCTTTTCTGAAGGCCTGCACCATTTCACCCGCAAAGGAAATGGTACCCATGCCAACTCTTAGTGTAAATATATAAATGCAACTGCTGATTCAATAGTGGTTGAAATTAAAGAAATCCTTGCATTTTTACCAGAGGATTTTCCTAGTTAGCTGGGAGTTTTGAAAAATGTCCCTATGCTGTATCCTAGTCCTCAGCTGCGATAAATTTTATCTGGACTTGTGCCATTTCATATCTGCAGAAAGGTCTATTGCTCCACTTAAATAAAGATATCTTCCCCAACTGGTCAGTTTTCCCTGAGGTTTTGCTAAAGATATTCCAGATAAATTTGTTATCTTGAGCCAAACAATTGATACCACTCCTGCCAAAAAAATGCATGATTGTTAGGAAATAATTTTAACTCCACAGCAAGGTATTTTATGGATATGAAATAAGCCCCTGCTGCGCTCTAAAATTCACAGGGTGAGAGTCTCAGCTCCTGTAAGCCCAGATGTACTTTTGAAAATGATGGATCTGTGCTATCTTAAATTACTTACAGATCTATGCCAATATGAAAAAGACAGGGATATCTTCAAGGGAGCTGTACTCACCAACTCTGTTTGAAACGCCTTTCCAAATATTTATAAATATCTCTTTTCTTTGCTTTTCAGCTAAGATTGGTATGTGACTTTTATCAATTGGGCTTCAGTAAACTTCACACCTGTGTTCTGCAGTGGTCTGTTAAGCTGTTAAGACTTATGAAGCTTTGTAGAGTTTCAGATATGTTGTTTTTGCTGACAGTGGCTCTTTCCAGTGTGCAGTAGCTCCTTATATGGGAATGACTCAGGCCTGAGAGAATTAAGTAGAAGAGTAGATTTTAATACTTCTGTGCACATTCTTAAAGAGACTTGAATTCTTAAAATATGAACATATTTTTAATATTTAGCAAAGGGTCCAAACATTCCCACGGCTAATTTTATATACCAACCTTCAAGAATGGAAGTTTTGGTGATCTAAATGGCCATCTAAATCCCTAAATCACTTGAATGGGAAGAATTGTCCATGTTTAAATAGACCATCTAAAAAACCATACAGTGGTTGGGTTGGGAGGATTAATTCATTGTACCTTTAGATGCTCCACCAGGGTACGAGAGACTGAAGGAGTTAATGTCTCAAACTTTGTACTGGGGCAAGTTCTGCTTGACAACTAGCTCTGCATAACAACTAACTCTGCCTAGCAAGGACCCTTAGGTGAAAAGAAGCCCATCAGCGCCCATCAGCAACAGGAGGGGGAGGGCTGCTGGAGGGTGCACAGCTCCCTGTTCTGTTGTGCTGTTCTGATGTGTTGAACAGGGCAGCTCACCAGGTATGGCAACAGCGGAAGGGGAAGCTACTCCCCAAATGACCCCCAAGCCCACGGCCCAAAGGCTGCCTAATTAGCCTAATGAGTTCGAGTGCCCGCCCGAAAGAGGGGCAAGGATGATAAAAGGACACAAACTGAAGCCCCATGTGTGCAAGCCCACCGGAACCGGACCCCTCGGTTGACTGCACCTCTCAGCTGACCAAACCAATGCTGGACCCAGGACTGGTGAAATCTTTCTCTTCTCTCTCTCTTTCCCTTTTCCTTTTCCGTAATCCCTACACCTCATCCCTTTAGACCTAAACCACTGACCAAGTCTGGGACTAGGAGTGGATTCAGCCACCCCTAGGCTCCTTGCTGAGAAGGAGTCTAGAAAGCAAGGGGTTCCAGTCTGAACCTCATGATTCAACAGGAGGCTTCCCCTTACTGTCTTCCCTGAACTGGTTCCCAAATAAGCAAGGCCTGTAGTATGTTTGGTGAGGTAGGGTTAGCACGTGTTACACAGTTTACTGACATAGTTTCATGCCAATTTTTGTTGTGAGCATACCAATTTTGGTGGTAAGCACTCTGATTCTTGTTGTGAGCAAAAAAAAATTGAGGTTTCTGAGTTAAAGGATCCCTGGTGTCGTTTCACCTTAATCCTAACCTGGGAATCCGCAAACCTGAGTCGTCATCCTGAGAAATTGGGACGTGACACAGGGTATGATTAATGTGTATTCCAGGCCCTCCTCGGTTTCAGAGGGGTCTCAAAATATCAATTCAAATATCTCAAGAAAGATGTTTTGTCTTGCAAAATTATGGTCTGTTTAACAATAGGCAACTCATGTGGAAGAGAGATCTTTCTCAATCTGTACAGCTGAGATTGGACCACCAGGTTGAAAGGATATATAAGTGACAGTCTAAACAGTTAGCAGATGTACAAGAGAAAACTGAATGTTGCCAGACATTAACCTATTTTCAGACAGCAAGGGGGAACGAGGTTCTGTTGTGTACTTTGGGGACGGCTTATTTATCTTCTGCATTAAGAATCAGTAGATAAAACACACAAGTGTTGCAGAACTCAGGACACTTTGTCCTCCAGGAATATCAAACACTGAGAATAGAATGTTTCTAATCTTACAAATACATTTTATGTCCAAAAGATATATCCCTGGAGCTTTCTTAGACTACAGCTGCATTAGCAAACTGATCAGGACTTGGATACAGGCTGTAGGGCTGGCTGCCCATACTGTTAGTGCAGATAAAATAGCAGTCTTCCAAAAAATGCTGAGGAATGGCTCAGGGAATAGCATGGACTGAGGACTGTCCCTAGTCGGGGGAATTTTCCCAGTAGGCCTGATGGTGGCCCTCTTATGGAGAGTGAGAGGGACAGCTTTTATTCAAAAGATTATAACCTGAGCCATATGAGTTTTAAGGGTGGGAAAGGGAGTTCTGTTTCATGGCTTCTCTTGTCTAAGTGGATAAGCAAGGTTCTGGAGGTAGCAGTGATGCGTGTAGTCATCTAATTTTCCCATAAATTATCCTTCAATTACATAAGCATCTGTGTCTCAAAAATACCTTAACATTTTGTCTCAAAGGTACATACACTAAAAATTTATAAGCCTACAATTAATAGAACCTACTCAGTAGGAATGAGAAGACTTTTATAGACCATAGTATGGAGTGTCTGTGGTTTGAAAGTTTTCATGAATTATTGCCTCATTCTCAAAATATTTTAAAACAGTATGTCCTATAAGTTTTCCTAGTATGCATATTTTTATACTCCATTTTTATACACATTATACAAATTGTAAGCTGAGTTTGAATTTTTCTGCCACTGTTTTGAAAATACAAGTAATCATATAGGTCATGATCCCTGGGTTTAATTAGGTGACCATACTGAAAACATTTTATAAAAAGACTTAGATAAATAAAACAAGGTCAAAATGCTAACTCATTTTCCAGAGGAGAAATGTCCTCTGTGTGTAATTTTTGCTAGCAAGGCACTTAGGTTGCAATAACTTGTACCAAAAGGAGTCACAACAGAACACTGTGAAATAGAAGAAAGATTTTACAAATGTGATATACAATTTTAAAGGAGAAAAATCTAATTTGCCTGTAATTTTGCTATCTGGAAATGTTTGCTAATGATTTATCTTATTGTTGCAGCTGGAATCAACTGTGAAGGTAAATTGCTGAAGAGGCAGTTTACTAACCCAGTTTATTCCCATTAGACAGCACTGCCTTATAATGAGTAATGGGAAAACAAGTCTTATTTTTTATGCATGTTGTATCCATTTATGTAGCCTTTATAGCCTCAAATATATATATCTGCATCTACGAATACTGAGCCCATTCTGTTTTAATTTTTATTAAACTAAGTTTCTATACTTAAAGTAAATGTCACTGTTATGGGTTTGTGTGGCGCGGTTTTCCTTGGTGGCAGGGGAGGGGGGCTGCAGAGGCGGCCCCTTTAAGAAGCTGCTGGAAAATTCACCGCACCAAAATGTCAGACGCGCCAAAATGTTGAACACGCCTTTAGGAGGGGACTGACAGTGGTAGCGCCTCTGGGAGAACTTATTTAAGAAGGGGAACCGGCAGTGTGGGGGTTGGGAAACCTGAGAGGAACATCACTGCCGACACTGGAGTCAGTGAAGAAGGAGGGGGAGGAGGGGCGCCTGAGGAGGCTGATGGCCCTGCAGCCC
>VYZV01018542.1:198090-214765 GCA_013401275.1 Pandion haliaetus | reverse complement strand
GGAAAAATCATGATCTGTTTTTCCTCAAGTCACAGAAGTTCAAAAAAGACAGACTTAATTCAATTAACAAGTCAACTGGAAACACCCACCAAAGCCTTTTTGCTACCAAGAAAAAAGGTTAAGGGAAACAGAGGTTTTGAGTAACTCCATGCTTTGTAACCTGACCAGGTTTATGCTTGTGCGTGGTAAACATACTAATTTCTAAAATACAGCACTTTGGGAAAAGTTAGCCTAACACTTACATTTTGCAGCTGAAAGTAATTAATTAGCGTAATTATTATTTTTGAGACAGATAAATATACGGGATAGTGAAATGAAAGTCAGATTTTTTGGAATTACCTGTAATTTTGAATTTTCAGTGGTTACCCAATGTCTTAAAATTTGTGTTTAAACCCCTAACCGCCATAGCTGATGATTTGCCTTTTGAATATGTCATCTGTGAAAACAAGGGCAGGTGTCTTAAGTTGGCCATCTAAAGCTTTAACCGGTAGACCTTCCTACAGCTCTACATCAGACTTGAAGCAAAGGACTTGTGACTGAGATAAAAAAGATCCTCTAATTGTTTTGCAGAAGTTTTTGCAGTATTGATGCATGTTCTCTTTCTGTGTTCTCAGCTTACATTTCATGTTGGTGGTCCGTCTTCAAACTGATTCTCTTCTCATTAACTCTGTGTCAATATAACCCACAAACAAAGTCAGAGGAAGATCTTTTTGTTGAGAACCATTGCCAGCACGTAGCCCTCTCCCACTATGCTCCAACTGTCCTGTATCTGAGGTCTGTCTGAGCAGGCTGAGTTCAGAAAAGGATGTGAGAGAATGTTGCACTCAAAGGAATTAAGGTGGGGCTTTTTTGTTTTGTTTTTCTTTTTCCTGTTGCTCTAAACTGCCCAATCAGTAGAAGAAAAGATCCAAAACTTCACAGCAACGTGCAAGGGGAGGCTTAAAATCTCATTCCCAAAGAAGCTGATTTATCTTTCAAGGTTTCAGGATTTTTTTTTTTTTTCCTCTTCTCCTCCTGCTATGCCTAAATTTGGCCTTCTAATAACATTTTTATAATATACCATTACACAAAGAACACAGCAAAAGCCCATTCAGCTCAAGCCCAGCTGCTTGTAAAGGCTGGATGAATGAGCTGTTTTTTCTTTGCACTCTGCTCAGTGCGTTTCTCAACACCTCTGAATTTAGGTTGGTTTTTTTTTTTTTTTTTTTTTTTTTTTTTTTTTAAAGGAGGAATTTGGACAGGATTTTCCTTTTCATTTTATAGGTTAGTTACCTTTCATCAGCTCTGCTCCAGAAGTGTGAGGAAGCATCTCTTGAGCTCAGTATCTGGTGATCCAACAAGCCTTTTAAGGTATATTACAGTCTTCTATAAGTTCACCAGAGGAATTCACCTGAAGGATGTAATTTTCATTAGTCCTGTTTGTAGCAAGAGGACAAAATGTGGGCACCTTTGATACATTCAGATGTTATACTAAGAGGAAACTACCAGAGATCAAATCACATGCCTGTACATAGGCATGCAGTAAGTTTTGGAAGCTATAGTATATTCTCCGTAATGCATGTCTTTTGTAGTCCTTCATCATGTCCATGATTCCCAAGAGGATGTGTTTGCTACTGTAGGAGGTCAAATAAGGTACTATGTCTAAGTCTTAGGCACGTGAGCCATTGCAGTGGTGTGGGAAGATCAGCCTAGGGTGCATAAACAGAATATGGTCAGCCACAGAATTCCCTGTACACATTTGTTTATACAGTTTAGCCTACTACAAAACCATAGTTTCCCAGTAGCAAGGAGGGAGACAAAGGAATTGCTTAGCACCTCTGTAGGAGCAGAGACAATGCACACCAAGGTTCTTCCATGTGGAAAGAGAAAAACGGGTATCGGTGTGGTGATGGTGAAAAAGGAATGATTGTGCACTCTTTCATTGAATGTTTCCTGCTTCTAGTAAATTACCAAGAGGCAAATTGAAACAATTGAAACAAAGTACTTTTGCACACAATGCAGAAGCTATGTAACCCGTGGCCACAGGATGCTGTGGACGATAAAATTTACACAGCTTCAGGGAGAGTTAAACTGAATGAATTAATGGAGGAAAAATCCATCTGGGGCTGTTCAAGGTGCTGCCGATAATTCAAGTGGACAGTGAAGAAAAGATAGCAGGAACTGGGGTACTTGCCCTCTCCTTAAGCTGTTCCTAGGCACTGCTGTGAGTTCCTGGCAAAGAAAAACAGCAGGTGAGATGGATTTCCTTATTTTCTTAAATCTGTGTCCAAAAGAAAAATTACATTTTGAAAGTCAAAATGTTTCATTTCCACTTGCCAACTTAAATCTGATTTGTTTTACAACTGAGTCAACTTCAGTCTTCAGAAAACATTAAAAAAAGGTTTTATTTCACAGCAAATGAAACATTCTGTGTTTTCTTCAACTGGGCTTTTCTGGGATTTTTTTCTCCTTTTGGAAAACAAAACTGACATTTTTGTGTTGGGGTGACATGAAACTTCTTTTTTTCTTTCTTGACTCCCAAAAATTGGTTATATTCACGCAGCTGTCCTTGAGAAAAGAGCTGCCTTTTTTTCCCATGCTATCAAATTTGCTATTAAAACAAAACAAAGAAATAATAGCAATGGCCTAGAGAAATAGTCATGGAACATTGGAAACCAAAAGGGAAACCTTGCCAATTGCAGTCAGTTGTCAACCTCGAGGGGGATGAGGGGGTGAATATTGTTGTATAGTTTGCTAAGTCACTTGTAAAGCACTTTGGATTCCTCCAGAATGAAAGACATTATGTGAACACAAGTTGTTGTTATTAGGACTTGTGAAATGTGAAGACATTATTAAAGGTTGTGGTCAAATTTCCCTAGGCAAAAAGAAATTCCCCCATTGGTTTTGCTCACTCCAATTGGATGTTTACAAGGTGCTTGTAGCTGGCTGATTCCCTCCTCAGTGCTAAACCCCATTTCAGTGGTCATGTTCCTTTTCGTTGGCAGAGTGTTATTTAATTTCTCGGAAATGAGTTTTACTGGGCAGCTCCCACTGCTGCTGGATGTCAGACACTCTGTCTTAATCACCATTCTCTATTGGTGTTTCTTCTCTTGCCCTTGAGGGGCAAAGCTGGACGCTTCTTCATGGCTGAAGTTTTGCCATATAGGAACATTAGTATCTGAGGTGAGAACGACCCTAAGGCAGACCTTTCACATCATCTTTCCTAGCATGTAGTAATCCATGAGGTGGGGCAAAGACAGTGGCACCAGCTTGTTCTCCTCAGGCAACATGTAGATTGAATCAGAAGAATTAAATTCACCTGCTCTCCTTGCTGCAGCCCATTTCTGCCAAAAAGACAAATGCTCGTATTCAGGATACTTGATTTGGTGTATGGGAACCTTTTGTCTACTTGCCAAGCATTCCTGTTACACTAAACTTCTTCCTGCCCTTGTCTCCGTCCCAGGCTTTAAAGACCAACAGCGAGGTTGACACTCTGACAGTCCTTCTTTGAAAATTTCCTTCAACACAGAAGATAAAGGGCCTGGATTCAGTCTGTGTTTACCTGGAGAGTCACACATTTAATAGTAAATATTACAGAGATAATGTGCTGTTAAGTTTTACAAGCAAATTCACCAGGAGCTAGATTGTGGTTTCTGGCATCTGTCCAAAGCTGCTCTCCCAGAGGGTCACAACATGTGAGGAGAAAGGGACAAGTTAGCATCCATTTTATATGCCTAGCTGGGAGGGCAAAGGGATGGGTATGACTTACAGGTGGGGAAAGGGAGGACTGCTTTTCTGCGTCAGTTCAGGGAGATTGGGGAGAAAAGTGCTGGGTTGAGCTTTCACACTTATGTATCACTAGGATCTCGAGATACTGGAACAGTGAATGGACTCTTCTGATAACTCTTACCAGCCCCCCGTAACTTGCTGGATGCACCTAATGAAATAATTCTTCCTGTCTTTGCACTGTCAGTTTTTATAATTTTAGGAAGATGAGAACAGTCAAGAAGCCTCCTGTCTCCTTAAAGCGCAAATCGCTCAAAATGGAGCAGCAGCCCAGAAGACAAAACTGGCCTTTGCACATTTTCCAATCTGCTGGCAATGACTTCAGTGCATCCCCTCACAGATGTGCAGCAGGTGCCACAGGTTTCTAAAGGAATTGTGCAAAAGGGCCAGCAGATTGGGAAGTAACAGGGATCCTTATTTTATCTGTTTCAGCAGAGGGAGAAGCAAATCTGTTGTTGCCTTCTGCCCCAGGGTGTGACATTTTGCCAAACCTGGGGCAAGTTAAAGGCTGCTAAAACAGAGGCCCCAACAAACGTCACTGTGGTCTTCTGCACATCCACCTCCTTCTTTGAAAGTGCTGGCTATCCATCCACAGAAGCAGTGATGCTTCCCTTGCCTGGTATCCCATCCCTTTCTTCCAAAACTGAAATGATCTAACATGAAGAGTAGGGAAATGGATTGACTCCAGGGTAGAAAGTTGGGTGAAGAAAAGGTAGGGGGCTTTGGGAGAGGCTCATACTCTAAACTGATTTAAACTGCTGTTTTAGGCTCTTTGAGGTAAGGATTCAACAAACTCCTACAGTGCTATTACCATCTTTGAATGCAAGCACTTTAGGCTATTTTAAGCCTCTGCCAAAGGAATAACAGAGCAGCATGTAAAACTTTCTCAGCTGACACTCAGGGGAGGGGAAGCTGCAAGTAAGGAACAAAAAGCCTTTGAAAATTCCTACCTCCTCCACTTTGAGCCACCCCTGGGGTTGAATTGCATGACCCACTGTGCTCCTTGCATAGCTGTGGAAAGACCCCTGAGGTACTTCATGGAGACTGCCAGAGTTGGGCATCTGTCTAGGAAGACAGGTTCTCTGCACAAAGATTGCCCCTCTCAGAAGGGGAGGAGTTGATCATTAACACCTTGCTTTGCATTTGCGCACTTCAATCAAGAATTAACAGGGGATCAGCTCCTGGCCCGCAATTAAATTTCTACATCCCTTTAGATTGTTAGAGTCTGGAAGGAACCTTCCTCTGCTTTGGTTTGTCTTTGAGGACTCCAGCTTCATGGTTGCTCCAGGAAGTCAAGAAATGGACCTATGAGCACAGAGGTGACTGAGAAACCAGACCTGAAGGATTCCTGTCAATGCCAGATAGGTAGAAAGATATTGCATGCATTGTTGTGTGTGGTATGCAAAGTATGCACTGAAAACACAGAAAGCTGCATTTTCATCCATGTGAGAGTGTGCTTTTCTTCAGACTATTTCACACAGTCTTGTCTGTAAGAAACTTGCTATAGAGAAAAAGGATCATCATAACATTAAAACAAAAAATCAGAAAGGCGATGAGAAACAAACCCAAATTCTGAAGAAAATTCATGAAGATTCATTCAATTTCTTCACTTGTTGCTCCTGAGAATGATGCTCAAGCTAAAGCAGACCTTCCAATCCCATTTGCATTTGATATGACAAATCTAGGGTTGTGACAAGTGTATTTTAGGCACCTAATTCCAAGACTTCTTAGAAATCAGAATGGGATGCCACCACCAAGCAACATCTGTTTGTGAATGTGCAGACTTTTACTAAATTAGAATATACGAGGTTTTATACCACTCTGTCCCTGAATTCAGTTGTATGGAGGAATATATTTTCTTTCAGCTCCATTTATGTTTAGGAGAGCTTTGTCCATGTGTTCACATTGGTCTGACTAAGAATGGAATACACAATTAAAAAAAAAAAAACCCCAAACATCCAACAATAAACAAGTAGACTCCAATTCAGAAAATTAATCACCTGTGTAATTTCATCTCAATGATTAGTCCTGTTAAGAAGTTACGTGAGTGGTTAAATATGGGATTAATACCTTAGCTGTAATATCTATATGGCTTATTTAATGACATTTCACTGAGTTAGGGCTCAGGCTAGCCCCTAATTCCTGGTTCAGCAAGCATAAGGTGTCTCAGCCTCCTTAGGTCACAACCCCTTTCTAGAAGACAATTATTTTTGTGACTCCTCGTAAATGTAAGAGTGAAAAATCTGCTGTTGATAACATGGTGAAGTCTCTCTAAAGTGTTTGTGCTCAGATTTTCTGAGATCTTGGCAGGGAATATTTGACCTTGGAGATGAAGGTGGCACAGGGAGGAGAATAGCAAGATTTTCTTGGCCTTGGATTGTAATAACATTTCAATACCTCACAAACCCCCTTGATTGCCTTTCTGACCCCTCACTCCCTTCTCCTCCCCTATCTACCCTGGTTTTGCAATGCACAATTGAGAAACATTTGTTACGAAGGCAGCTAACCTCAGTGCGGTGGTTTCAAGGGGTAAAGAATTGACTGTTTTGTAGCCGTGAAATGCTTGGCCCGCCCTGCTAGAAAAACAGAAAACAAAACCAGGGTGCTTCATTTCTAGTCTACATTGGCCAAAGCAGTGGGGAGGGGAGGGAGAAGAGGAGGAGAAAGGTGGTAAACATTCAGGCTGTGCCTGTGAATCTATTAACTGAAGTAAAGGAGTCTTCTGATATTGTCCTTATGCCCCATGTTCTCTTCTGCAACCTATGGGATCAAGTCACAATGTAGGAAAAGAAACCTGCATTCCTTTTACCTTCAAGCAGGTTTTCCAGTTTTCGGATCATTCTTGGACAGTATACTTTCATGGTCATTATTAAAATATGGGTATCACAGCTGAACTCCAGATCTCAGTCAAAGTCTTCCTAAAGTAATACATTAAACTAATTTGGGTTTCCTAATCCTAACTGGCATTTCATAGTATAGGGTTGTGCTTTTATAAATGAATGATATGTGCTTATGCTGGCCAGCTACCCAAGTCACTCTGTTAGGCTCTCTATAAATGGCAATATAATTGTGAGAATATGTTTACAAACTTTCTTCACACCTCTCTGACTGGTTCCAGCTCTGCCTCACTCCGAGGCCTTCCATTTTGCTGAAACAGCCTGGCAAGAACATTTGCTTTCTTAAGAGCCAAGGGTTTTAACTCAGTTTTGGAACACGTAGATTGCCTGAATGTGATGGGGTTTCTCTGACCTCGCTGTCCTGATGCTCAATCCTCTCTCTAACCTTAATACTGTTGTATCCAAGGGATAGGAAAGAGCTAACAGCTCCATTTTTGATGGTGCCCACATGCCCTCTCAGAGGAACTTGCTCAGGCTTAGAGAGGAAATCTATCAGCAAAACCAGGACCCAAACCTGGGTTTCCAAATTCCAAACTCTTTCCTATAAACAAGGCCACCTTTTTTTTTCTTGTTCTTTATCCTAAGGAGCAGTACTCCCATGGTGATTCTGTACGCAGGTTATTCAGCCTCACAGCTTGCAGTTTTCCATTTCATTTCCACACAACGGTACCGTACAAAGACGCTTCCTCTTTCAGTGGCTAACTCTGATTTGCAATTAGCTGGTGCTATTCAGACAGCATTTATGTGGCACTGGGGTTTTTCTGTGATATGGTTTCCATGTCTACATTCTGCAGGTCGCTGAAGGTTTTATGAGCTCATACCTGTACTGCATTTCTCAGCTGTGACTCACAAGCAATCGGCAAGCCCATTCACTCCCAGAACACCATTTTACATTTGGAAATCTCCTTAGCTGTAAATATGTCTGAAGGTTACTGTGCATATGTCAGTCAGTGACCCGTCAGGACAGATGTTCACAATTATTTTCTCAGCAAATATAGGCCAAGAGCTGCAGTAAAGAATATGAATAATTTCTGTGCCCATTTGGGGTAACAGAATCAGCAGCATTAGTCTTGGAAACTATCGGTTAACACTAACTTGGCCATTTGAATATTCATAAAAGCATGCAAGATTTAAAGGAAATTATTTTCTTGGATATTTGTAAGCAAGCAAGAAAATATTTGTCACTTCACTTATGCAGCAGCTTTGTGGCCACTGTCACACCTCTGGATTTTCATTAGCATACATTGAAGTGGTCTGTTAAAGCCTGGAAGGCACTGTAATACATTTTATCAGAACATGGTAAAAGTATTGTGAAAATCTCCAAAAATATCTGCCCCTAGTTGAGTGTGAGAAGCCGATGTGACCACCCTGTAAATCTTAAAGCTGAAAATGACTAACATGTCTCTTCTTTTCACCTGTAAACATCTTCCTGGTAGAGTAAGGTAACCACATGTTCCACCAGATTATGCACAGTTTGAAATTTCAGAAGGATATTAAGTTAGTTGTTTGGTACCTCGAATATTGGTGGAAAAAATATCATAAACACTTATTTTAAATACTCTCCCCTGTTTTGCTTGGAATTGCAGATGTTATTTAGGGTATTATTACTATTATTATTACTATTATTTATTATTATTTGCTTTATCTCACAGTTTATATCGAGTACCAATTTCTTTTCAAGATCCAGTCATACACTGAGTTTCTTAAAACATGAATGCAGAATTCATAAATTAAGTTCATACTTGGTGGTACACTTTATCTGTTTTGCTTCCATTTGGGGTAGAGCTTGGTTAGTTTATTTTGGATGTTCTTCATTACTGTCAGTGATGAGGGAACATGTGCAAAGGATTGTGTGCAAATGTGGTTCTGAGTTTTACTCCTAAAGCTATTTAAAAGATGGGAAAACTGAGGCAGAGAGCAATTCACTTGTCCACCATCACATGTATAATTATTACTGAGGATGTGAAATAGAACCAGAGCTCCTGAAATGAAAGTATGTTATATACTTATGGAAGAAGATCACATAAAACCTAGGTCTTACAATTCCCTGCTTGGGAAACAACTAGGTAAAATACTGAGGTTTACTTTATTTTTGGCACTATTGGTAGTTGTGGAGCTGCAGTTAAAGGCTGATGAAATGTTTACTGCTGCTTCCCTGTTTATTTGTGTCTGTTGCTCTTCATCCTGGACTCCCTTGTATGTAAATTCTGTCATCTGTGTTTGTCCAAAGCAAGCAGATTTTGATGCAAGACTAAGGCATGCTAGAAGCTACAATAGTGTGAATAGTTTTCAGGAGGTCATCATCATTGCTTTTCCAGCTACACTGCACCTTTATAATAAGCTGTCCTCTGAAGTGCTAACTCTTGAATGACTTCCAGCCTGTTTCTTATGGGTGTGAAACCTGATCAGTGTTGGTGTCTCTGTACAAAGCGATGTAGAGTACTGGTGAAAAGCCCGTACACTTTTGATGTGCTTTTTCTCAGCTGGGCTCTTTGACAGCAGGAGGGTCAGAAGTTTAACTTTAGTTTGGCTCCATGGAAGGCAAAGAAGGATTTGAGCATCAGTTGGTTTCCAGATTGAACAAGACCCCTTGAATACATCATACTGTATTGTTTTGGGAGAAACTCAAATAATGTTAGTATGCATTTCAGCAAGCAGTTTCTGTCTACCCTTCAAACCCTTCTCCCCCAGACCTGACTCTCCTCAAACATGCCTGCCTTTGAAATTAAAGATGTCACCCACCTAACTGCTGATCAGTGTCAACCATAGTATTTTCCATATGGGGGAGGCTATTTCAACTGAAAACTGATGAAGTTTTTCCCTAAAAGTACAGCAACAGGAATCAGGCTCTTCCAGAGCCCAGATCCAAGTCATCATGGCACCATGCTTATATATTAGAGTGGCAAATGCCTCAGTGTGGAAGTAGCCATAGGAGCACAGCAGGCTCTTGTGGGATGGCTGTGCAACACAGGGGTCATGGCCCACGTAGTTTGAAGTCATGGACTCATGGGGTTTTAGGGTTCTTGTGTTTCAAATAAGACAGTCACAAGGCCTTAGAACCAGCCAAAGAACAATCAGTGCTTTTTCAGATTACAGAGGGTAGATTCACCAGTCTGTTCAGTTAAGAGGGCTTCTGGGGTCAATCAAAGTTCAGTTAGAGCAAACTCAATCATGTCTGATTTTATGCATGTCCCTAATGTGCTTTTAAGGAAAGCAAATATCGCAGCCATTTTCCACCTCAGCCTTATTGTCTTAATTATTTATCCCTCTCTTGAGCTGTCACTGGTGCAGAAGCTGGAAATCTTGTGCAGGTGCAGACTTACCTATTAAAACACAGGGTTCATTACTCCTGTGGCCCACGTGTTGGCTAACCAGATGTTTCTCCATCCCTCTATTACTCCATACTGTTCCCTTATGGTTTTATGAAGGTAAATGAACTTTCAGGACAGAAACTTAGCCATGCTCCAGAGATCTGTCCTGGATGGAGACATATCTAACACAGCATACTACAGAAAGCTGAATAGTCATGCAAGTCCTTCAGGGAAAAAGAGCAAAGATACTGCATATTTCTACAGCTTCAGTTTAGACTACAGCAAATGGGAATGGAGGCTGGGACATCCTTCTAGAAAGTCAACTGTAAGGCAGCTGGTTTAAGGATCCCTGCACATCAGTGGGGAGAAAGACACATTCACATGACTTATCCCTCTATTTTGGGTGCTTAGTAGGTTGGGATGAACACAGTCCTTCAGTGTTAGGAATGGAAACTGTCTCTCACTATGCACAGAAACAATTTGTAGTGCTCTGGAGTCCAAGTCACAGTTAAGGGCATGTCTGAAATGTAAGTAAGAACAATAGCTGGTTGCAATTTGCAATCTCAGCAAGGAATCTGAAGACTGTCCGAGAGAAGAGACTGAATGGGAATCTGAAGACCGTCCAAGCAAGCAAACTGAATGATATACTCTGTCTAAAGCAGATACAGCCAGCCAGGCTGGGGACTGTGCTCATGGGGTAATGCCATGAGAGCTTTATTTTGAGGAGGAAGTGGCTTTCTCAGGTCCTCAGCCCAGCCCCAAAGCCCTTTAAAAATCCATTCTGGATCTGGGAGAGGGAGAAAGAAAGGCTTAATTCTTAAAGATCCAGTGCAAACAATAAACAAAGTTTAACAGTCAATAGGCAGATTAAACTGGCTGTGGATCAAAATGCATCAGAAGTAGAGATTTATTGTGGAAAACAAGACTCGGAATAAACCCTGCTCTGTTGCTGGAGCTCTAACTGGTTCTACTGAGGAAAGGGAGGGGAAAAGAAAATTACACTGTCTTTATAAATAGGCATCAGCAAAGCTGTTCCTGGCATGCTTTCCTGCCCCAATCCATACCACCCAGTGGGGTAAATATCTCATTCCAATAATACCACTGATTAAATGGCTGTGGGATAAGGAATTTAATAAATTCCACACAGCATGTGAATGATAATCAGGCCGGGAGCTTTATGCACTTTGGCTTGTGACATATACCACTGGGATACATGATAATTAAGGGAATATTCCCTCTTATCTCCAGATCTCTAGAGATGGTAGGGCATGCTGAGCCTTCTGCTTTAAGGGGTATAAATAGACCAAATGGGATGAAATGAGGTGGATTACATGGTCTGAATATCAATCAAATCTACAAGGCAGGGGCACAGTCCTCTATAGACTTGCACTTATGGAGCTTTAGATGACCTGGTAAATAACTTTATTCATCCTGCATCTGAGGTGTGTAATATGCCTGTATGCTTGTTTGATGATTCATTTTGACTCCTCATTACAAGGGTAAAAGCCTGTTTAGATCATATATGCCCTGTTTGCCTGGGGACAAGAACAAGATGATTCCTTACTCCACTGTATTGCTATGAATCTGTTATAGGGATTTCTCATAGGGATTTCTCATCTGAGTCATTCAGCTCTAGACTGGACTCCGTCTAGTAAGAAGGTACTTCTTCACACTTGAAACTCATTGAATGTGTCATATAATGTGAAACCCAAACTTGCATATCCCATATTTCTGATGAGAATTCCCAGGCAGAAACTTGACTCATCCTGCAGCCCATGTATATGAAATGTGCCTGTATGCATGCATGGAGGTCCTTTCAGTTTCTAGTTATAACGGAAGAAGCCGTTCCAGATTGCATGTGCCCACTCTCCTGTGCATACTGACTGACCTTTGGTGGAGTGTTCAGAAAATGTAAAAGAATTGGTAACATCCCCTTTATGTGAGGACATGCCACATAATGCAGTACAAATGGAGGGATTGCATCTTCTCCCCACAGCCATCAGGGAAATTGGCTTCTGAGGCTGCTGTGAAGCAGCTGTGGCATGCTAAACTTTTTGGTATATGCTTCCAATGGACACTGAAATCTGAGAGTGTCATGGTGTAGATATTGCCCTGAAAGGCAAAGATGTAGAAGAATTCAGATTTTATTTTTTTCTTTTTTAAGCTGTGTTCTTTCTGTGTTTTGGAAATAACAAGTTAAAAGTCGTGTGTTGTTAGGTGTGTCTTGAAGAAATTTTATCTATCATTAACCAGAACTTTGGAGTTTTTACATCAGCAAGCTTTCAATACAGACTTGGTGCATTTTAAGGGGTAGGTCTTCGGAGTTTGCATAAAATAAAGGAGTTATTCATATTTTTTAAATTAAAAAAAAAATCTGTAGTCTTCTTTTGTACAGGCCAGCTGCTGGGCTGAATTATATATTCAGAGGGCTCCCTCTCCTCATGCCACAGATCACCCCTCAGCTGCCTGAGCTGTAGGAATGGCTGCTGCTTCATTTAACCTCTGGAGCAGGGGCTGGCACACACTTTGCCAGTGCATTTCACAACTCACAAGACAGATCACATATCTCGGTTCTGTCCCTGGCTCTGAGAGAAGAATGTGGCTTAAGGGTCTGATGGTGGGTAATCAAAGCTCGTTCAGCCTGAAAGACGTTGCAGCTGAATAGTGAAAATATAGACTTACTATGCTGTAGTCCTGCTTTCTGGCCAAGGTGACCTTTGGTAACCTCTGCGTTAGCATTGCTGTGAAATATGGCAGCAGCTTGAACTCGACTGTCTTCTGTAATTGGGATTTATGGCCTTGGTCAGTAATAAGAACAGAGAAATGTGCAATATCCATCACAGCAAGTTATGAGTGCATGAACCAGAGTTAGCTCAGGCAACTGGCTCTGAGGTTACAGGAGTGTTGGTGTGAGAGCAACATCCATCTATTCTTCACACCTGTCCCTGGAGCAATCTTATGTCATTACTGTGATTACTTCTTCATGGTGCATGTGTTTTCACCCAGGGTAGAAAAAGGATAAGATCAAAACATGCTGAATGCTTTCTATTTGTAATGCTGTTGTATTCATCAGTATTTGGGGATCATCTTGCAAAGTACAGTGGTTTTGGATAGATCTTTAAAAAATCAAGGCAAGCTGATGAAAAACTTAAAAAACCCCTTATATTCAGAGTTTGTATTTTTTTCTCTCTGTCATTTTTTTTTCATCAAAGGCACTCTGCTCAGAGCTTCCTTTCAGGGTGTTTGCCATTTTATGGAAATCTTTATATCACAGAGGTTTCTGTAAAAGTGAGAATTTCTGATTCAGCCTCTTGTATGTAATTGTAGCTCATTACCTCTATTACAACTGCTTCCCAATTATTTCAAGAGTTGATAAAAGTCTGTTCTCTGATTATAAACTATATTCTGCCTCAGGAAACTGCTGCACAGCTTCTCAAAACCTCTGGTATGCAAAGGACTGGCCAACTGGCTGTTTTATATTTGCTCTATTTTATTTGGGCTATCTCTAGGTGTATGGAGTGATAAACACAGGGTGACTCTGTAGGTGTGGACATTGGTAAGCTGTAGTCTCCAAAACAGCTAATGGATTTTTCTAAAATTATGTTAGATTACTTTCAAGATAATATGATATACCTTTTCCAAATAAAGATAAACTTAAATTTTTCTGTTTCAAAATTCACATATTTGCAGTGCACCAGTTCTGCTTCTTAATTATCCAGTGCCTCAGTTGTTATAGAAAGTTCTTGAGTTGCTAATCTTTTTTTCTTATTTACACTTTTTCCCCTTACTTTTGAGTTGTTTTGCATGTAAGTGCCTCCACTGTCACAATGGCTTCCATGAGACTGAAGGGAAAAGCAAGCACCTTTCTGCCAGGTGTTTTGAATCTACTTCTTCTTCTCTCTTAATAAAAAGCAGTGTTCCATCTGCTCTTGAACGTGCACATCTCCACTACTAGTCCTATCCCAACCTCACACCCCTCCAGCTGTGCACATGTTTCTTATTAAGAGACAAGTCTGTGGAGGAGGATGGCAATTATTGCTTGGTCCCCATCTGAAACAAATTCCCAAGATGAAGGATGGCTTCTCAGATTGAAAGTTCTTGTAAGAATAATAATGCTTTTCAGGCCCTTAGCAGTTTAGGTTTCCTTCAAAAAGGAGCATCTCTCAGTAAAAGTTGTCATAGGAAACTTATATGTTGTGTTTAATTTTATTCTTGGCAAATCTTGTTATTGACATAGATGATCTGAATGATATTTCTTATGACTTTGGAATGGATGAAGAATGAACCATTCCAAAAACCAGCTGAGGGTAGACAGACACACATAGGTTTGCACCCAAAATCATCATATGCTTTACAATCAAACCTGTTTATATATTTATTATGTTTATTTTTTTTCTGTTGGTACGGGAGAAGTAGTGGAAGCATTATGAAACCACTAGCTTTCTTGCATTATTTTTGAATCTGAAAGACAGAAATCTGGAAGAAAATCTCCACCTTGGAGTGCATGGTATGTGTGTTCATATTTGTGCATATATGATTGTCGTTCCTATCAGTGATACTCTGCATGGTCCCATCCTGCAAGGGACCCAGTAGACCCACTCATGCAAACATGAAGGCAGTATAGCAGCTAGATGCTACCAGGCATCTTTTTGAATCAATCTTTTTTGAAATTAATTGGTCAACTGTATATCCATGAAGTTTCAAATGGATTGGTATGGAAGTAATATACTTATGTGTGGTTGCACTTGGGAAAATTAAATTCAGTTAAAACTTCACATATTTGTGCAAATACTCAACATACTTTCTCCTGTCTGTGTTATAAAACTAGATCTCTATCATAAGTTTCCTTATGATGCTGTGATATGTTAATGCTTGTCCCTCCTCACCAAAAAAGAAATGCTTTCCTGTATTGGGGGATATTGAACCAGGTGTCAAAGAAGGTTTCTCTCTGGGTATCATATGGAGAATAAAGTTGTCATATGGAAACATACTCAAAATTGCCATCTGATGAGAGTGTTAGTGTGAGTGGAAGGGAGACAGTAGAACTGCCATAGTGGAAAGGAGGGGTACAATGAAGAGTTTGTGTCCTGTGGAGATGGGTAAGTTGTGGTAGCAGCTGTAAAACACTAGAAAGGCAGATCTGGACACCCCTGCCAGTCACAGTTCAAATGAGAAGACCAGAAGAAAGAGCGGGAAGAGATGTCAAGTACAGTCTTGAGAGTAAGTTAGATAGTTACAGACATCCTTGGTGGTCCTGGGAACCTGGGGACCTTGTGGGCTTGTAGTTATGTCCTTTTGGAAGCCTCCTTCTACTATTCAGATAGGGTTTGCAGCAGTCCCTTGCTACTTGACCTGAGATTCCTGTCATTTATGACCCCCATTCCACTTCTTTTCGCTGGATTCATTCCACTGTGGTCATTCCAATAGGATTCAAATTTCCTTTCTAAAATAAACGCCTGTCCTCCATCAACCTTCTTCCTTGTGTCCACCTCAGTTTAGCAAATTACATAGCCACAAAGTATTCCTGCTGGTTGCTGCCTTCTCCTGTCCACCACCCCCTCATGTGACAACTTTGGGTTGGAAACATTGCTTCTGCGTCCCTGACTTCTTCCTCCAGGACAATGTTTTCCTCTTTAATTTTATTTCTTTTATGGAAATGGCCCTTCTGGGGGAAGGTCATGTTGTTCGTGCTGGTTTAGGAAGGCAGGGAGGGTATTTGGTTTTACCCACAGCTGCTAGAGTGCAGTATGATGTTTCTGTAAATGGACTGCTACAGTGTTTTGTTATGAAACGGCCTTTCATATAGGATGGCTGTGGTCTCACAGCTTCCAAATATATTTCAGCCTTCTATAAAAAGGGCAAATCTCTCTGTGCCCACAGGGTATGTACACACATGTTTCCAAGAGCTCAGCTGTGCCATCCTGAAATTAAATGGAGAACCGCTGAATTAATGTTGAGAGACGAGTGTTGTCTGCATCTCTTTTCCATCTCTTCTGCTTCTGCCTTTGAACTCTGGAGCTGGACCGGCCAATTCTGGGGAAAAACAGAAGACAAGAAATGGTGTCATAATTGTCTTGTTATGACACAGATCCTCCAGTGGTCTGACACTAAAGAAAAGAAGTTGTGCATAGAAAAAGGACTCCGGTCCTTCCAAATTGTGATATGAGATATTGATTCAGGTCAAGGTGTGGAAGAGCTCTGCCCAATCTTGATCCAAATGAACCTGAAGTTATCAGACTTTCAAAGACTGCTTCTTGAGTGAAGTGCGAGAATGCATTGGTTCCAGAAATGTGACAGAGATTTATAACTTGCGGTTTGTGGCCATTTTATAGATAACATTTTTTTGGTTTCATTGCTTCCTGTGACCAGCAAGATTAGGCAGGGATGGGGAAAAAAAGATCAAAGCAATAGGCAGAACACTGAAAATTTGTGAAACAGTTTTGCTGGCAGAGGCACAGAAGATTTCTCCAGACTATGCTCAGAGAATGTCCAAGCCTTTAAGAATTTGCTTTTCAAATTCATCTTTGAGTTTTATGTGGTTTGCCCATCAGTGCCTCAGCAATGGGACATGGCATTTCCCAGGGATAATTAAATACTCCCATAATGTTGCCAGGTGACCCGCAGGTCCTGCAGTAACATTATTCAGAGAGACAGAAATGGGACCTCAAGACAAAGCCCTTCCTTCATTCGTCCTTTTTCCTG
>VYZV01018542.1:176123-196741 GCA_013401275.1 Pandion haliaetus | reverse complement strand
TGTCATTATTTAAATCTGGCATAATTTTAACCATAGAAGCATCTTAGGTATGAATGGCCTAATTTCTGGTGGCACTGACCATTATACCTATAGTTTAAAGTTGGTATCAGTTTCACATATGGAAAATATGCCTTGCAGCCAGATAATACAGGAGTTTGATAAACTTATTTTATGACAAAAGAGATTAATGGGTGATGTAAGCATTGGCAATAAACAGATGTGCAGGCAGAAAAATTGGATGTGTAACTGAGTAGTTGAAGAAATTACAGGGTCCAGTCCCAGACACAGAAGCCAGAAATCTGTGAATATTAAATTTCAGGGTTTTTTTTTGCTTGTTTGTTTTAAATTTTCTTTCCTTAGAAAGTTTGATAAAGCAGTTATATGCCAAAGGATGTGGTAAATCCTCCATCACTTGACATCTGTACAGGAAGTCTAGTAACCACCATCTCAGTTTTGAAGTTTGTGGGCTTGACAGAAGAAGCTGTGGAGAAGCTAAACAGCCCATGTTCTGCTGCAGGACAGAGTAAATGATCAAAAAAGGACCTTTCACTCCTACTTAAATAAGTCCGGACAGAGCACCTCTGAAAGACAGTGAAAGGCTATTTACACATCAAGGTGACCTCTGCTCCAATAGGTGAGTTCAGAGGCTGCATTGTCTCCCAACAAAAGCATCCAGCTGACTTGCCCTAAGGTGCCAAGTTTACCTATTCATTGTGTGTAAGGCCAACATCAATCCTGAACTCAGACAAGTTTGGATTGGACCCTTTGTGGGAGGGCACGTTGAAATCTTTGAGTTTCATTAAACGGTGGAGTGTTTGATTTTGTTTTCTTTTCTACCAGGCTGCCATCCTTAGCAGGACTGTGTGATGTGAAGAACAGGTGTACCCAAGAGCATGCATAATCCCCTGGTGATTTATGCAGAAGCAAAGGCTGGTTTATTCATTCCAGTGAGATAAGGGCAGAGCAAAGTTTTGACATGAGATACCCAGTCAGCTGAATGGGGTTCTCTGAGTTGCTTTGCCATATCCATGTTTTGGAGAGGTTGCTCAGCAGATCTCTGCCATGGTGGAAGGAAAATATTTCATGGCAAGATCTCTGACTTTCTGACAGCAGTCCAGAGAAGTCCTTGCTGCAGGAACATGGAAGAGGAGGGAGAAGAAGGCTTCGGTTGTGCAAAGCTGCGACTGATGTAGCTCCAGGTGGCCGCACTGTTTCTTCCACTGACACAAGAGATTTTTGCTCAGATCCTCAGTCTTACGGGTTTGTGGACCTATGCAGATTCTCCCTTGCTACTACAGTTTCTGGATGGCTACTAAAATCTAATGATAATGGCTAGTTTTTCTTAGTTATGTTTTGTTGTTTTCTTAAAAGTTGACCATTGAACCTACTGGTTAGCTGAAAACTGCTAGAGCCCTGCATTTCATTTCATTTTCCGGAGCTAGAGCTCCATTTCACTAAATGCTAGTTTTAAGTGCTATGAAAGTGACCTAAAACCCCCTCCTCCTCTAGAGTTCTGTGCTGGAACTGATCTCTGATGCATGCTTGCTAGCCTACAACTCTTGCCAGCTTTCACTCTTCCTATGCAATATAGTCAGAAGCTAGTTTCTGTAAACTGGCACCTTCTCTAAATGCCAGCAGTCACATCCTATTATCTTAAGGCCTGATCGTGGCAAAGCTGAAATTAAGTTACAACCCAGAAATCTGAAGATTATCCATAAAGGTTCCTCTGGTGCACTGAAGATCCATGGCTCAAGAGTTCTTAACAGTTATACTTACAAAGCATAATCAAAACCTTGACAATCCCAAAGTTAATTTCTGGTAGAAACATTTGTTTCCTTTCTAAAAAATAAAAATAAAAATGCAGAGAGTAAAAGAATAATGTGAGAAATTGTTTTTTTCTTTTTTTTTCCTTTGTCAAAACAAATTTGAAAAAAAAAGAACACAAGCAGTTCTTCCGTGGTGTTTCTCTTAGGAAATGTAACCTATTGATGTCTAAACTTAAATTCACACACCAGTGTTTCTAATAGGCCATTTCTGTGGATCATTCTGAGGTTTCTCCCTGAATAATAGCAAAACCAATAATTATTATTTGCCTAGAGGACTGTAATTGAGAACAGCACCTTCCATTCTCTTGTTTGTTTTTCCTCTTCCAGATGTGAGATGAAGACCTGATCTGACTGACAGATTAAATGACTTTGATCCATATAATATTCAGATAAAACAATCATAAGTAATTGAAAATATCTGTTCCAATCAAGAATCTTTGAGAGCAAATTAGTCTTCCCTTCTTCCTGCTTTTTTGCTTGGTGAGTTCACTTTGAAGGTATGATAAAATGTGTCCAAACTTGATCTTTCCTTGTAACCCTTTCCCAGAAAGGTGTCAAGGAAAAGCTGTTTAAGCCAGGCAGCACTCCAGGACATGAAACGTAGGCTAGCCTCTTAGGATGCTCTTGACTTCATACCTTGACAGTTTCCATTGAGGATTCAGTGATGTCTCCCAGAGGTAAAAACTTACCAACCTTAACAGGAACTTATCTGGGAACTGTTGGCCAAAACGGAGGGATGGATGGGAACACCTTCGGTCTTGAGCTTAGGCCCAAAGTGGCAAACTCTATTTTAGAAGCTGAGTACAAACTCGTTCACGAGAACATCTGCTCTGATCTTCCACATACCTCAGTACTCAAAACAACCATAGAGACTAAAAGCTTCTGTTATGACAACATTCAATTCACCTCTGTTTTGGATTGCTTTTGCATGGAGCTCAGAAAGACTGAATGGAAGCTCTCCTGGTGAATATGCTGACCAGAATATTGGAAGATACTACAGTTTTATTAATGTGTAAAGCCAAACACCACCACTTAGAAATGTTACCATACAGATATGCATAGTCTGTACTACACTGCGAAGTTACTTATACAGATAGCTCAGGAGCTGGTTGCACTGAATATCATTCCATTTTTTACAAATTAACTCAGATGAGAAAACTGTGAGGAAAAAAAGTATGTGACTGGGGAGTAGACTTGTAGGAAAGAAATAAACACCAACCCACAGAAAGGGGAGGGGGATCTCCTCCTGGCTACAAGCCCTGCATTTCTATAGGAGTCCTCCAGGCCTGAGGACAAGAAAGAGTCAGCCTAGCTTGACAAACTGGGTGTTAGTGGATTCTAGTGACCTAAAGGGGAAAGGACTGTAATGCCTCTCTGGCTTGTGAGTATTCCCCAGGCCACAGCTCCCGCTTTTGTAATTTGCTCTTGTCATTTTTATTTATTGCCAATTGTTCATTTGAACACATTGGCTGCTGTTAGTGACAGGAGAGCCATGTGGTGAGAATGCTGGATGTGCACCATGGAAATATGTTTTACCCATTAGTGTCAGAGCAAGCCGATGAAGGAAACATTTGCACTAATTTTGAGCTGGTGTTTATGCTCTTAAAAGCAACTCTGTTAAAATGACATGAAGGGGATGCAGGCAGACACCCCCCCCACACACCTTCTTTCTTCATGAAGTTAGAGGAAATTTGTTGCATTTACAAGTCAGAGTATGAGTGCTCATAGCCTTTGCAGAGTGCTATGCTTTGGGAGGCATAGATCAAGCTAAGTCTGGTCTGACTCAAGTGTCACTGGCAGGGATCAGCACAGTCCAAATCTGTATTCAGATATATGCCAAACTCTGGAGCAGGATAGATCTCTTCTGCTAGTCTCATATCCCCTGGGGCACCAAGGAAAGATGAAATTTCCATGTGATCTACACCAAAACCTCATCCCTTTCCCAGCACTTGTCTTTCTAAATGAAAATATTAACATAATCTCCTGTCTTAGTTGCTTGTATGATCTTCCCTAAATACCGATTAGCCAATACTCTCAGTCTTCTCTCCTAGCCTTCTTGCTTCATTCCTACTTCCTTTGCCTCCTGATGAGAGAAATAAATGATCCATCTCAGTGAATCAGCTGATTCTTTGAGGAGATGGCTGGTCGGACATCTCCCTGCAGGGAAGCTGCTGCAGGCAGCCAGTAACAGCGTTGTGTGGGAGCACAGAACAGGCCCACCTCTGAACACAGGCAGGGACTGATGAGCATCTTCAGTGCCGGGAAAACACTGCTTCAATTCTAAAAGCAGAGACTGTGCAACTGAGAACAACACTGAGGTGTCCCAAGTAGAGCATGCTGTAGGATTACAACCTATCACCTGCCCTTTCTGAACTCCACTGTCTTTGATCAGGCAATATGTAGATTTGCTTTTGTCTAAATTGTTAGTGTTACAAGAGCTCCCAGTGGGTATACTCTTACTTTGTTAATTATAGTTGCACTGCCATCATTGAATTCTACATCTAACTGTCATTTCTTGCCTCTTTTTCATCAACAAGTGCTTTCAAGGGAGTTTTGTCTAAGAGATGACAGCATCAACCCAGAAAAGGGGCAACTCATAATGATATTGCTGCAGCTGAACAGTCGTTTTCCCCTTCTGCTCTGCTCAATCCAGCTACAAGCTTCAAGCCCTTGTCGTCCTCAGCATAGACCTGCATACATCTCCACACGTTTCTCACCTGCTGAAGGGCTGTAGCATAAGTGAGGTTTACTGTGGTAATGTGAGACAATTCAAGTTATGTCTGCCCCTCCTTTGTGGTGATGGTGGGTAGCCAGTCCCAGGCAGCCTTCCCAGTCATGTTTTAGTCAAAGCAAACACTGAAGAGAAAAAGAGGTTAAATTAATAAATAGTCCAATTTATCAGAATTCTGGCACCTTGGGATGCCCCCATGGTGCAGTGGGGGTTGCTGCAGTTCCTCCCTCTGGGGATGTCTCTGAAGCCCTCTGTCCCCACACCATCCTCCACTGCTTGCTGCCCCATAGATCAGGAGATAACCAGAATCTTATCAGACGGAACCAGAAATGAGACTGTGGAGAACAGTTTGGCTGTTGTTGGGGAAGTCATCACTAGGAAATAGCATTTCTAAAGCCATAAAATACCATGGTGGTGTTTCCCTCCAAAAGCCCCTGCTGGACGTGGGGAACTATGGACCAGACCAGTGTAAGTGCAGACCACTGGCAGCCCGCTTGGAGATCATCACGTGCAATGTTGATGAAAAAATTCTTGTTTATAAATCATTCTGGGGCAACTCCCCCGTGGCCATATGTGGTATTTCACCCATCTGGTCAAGTCCCCAGGGGTGGCTTGCAGTCACAGGCAGCACAGCAACTGTGTTGGATAAGACGTGTTATTTTTCTCTTTAGCATTACCAATATTTTTTTTTCTTTACAGTATAGCCTCATTGAGCTGTTGAATGCTTTCTTGACCACAATTGACTTAAGATAATCCTGGTCTAGCAGAAAAGGCATGATGCAATTTAGCAGCTGGAAGTAAATTTGACACAAATTTAGACTAGAAATAAATTTCAGATTACTACTTTTTTTTAAACAATGGAAGGTGATTAATCATTATAACAAATTTCCCGGGCTTGTGTTGGGATTTCCCAAACTTGGAATCTTTTATGAATGTCTTCTTAAAACCTCTGCCTTAGTTTCAATAGAACATACTAGCTGGATGCTAAAAGTTTCATTTGAATGCTTTGACCTCTATACACAGGAGTTCAGATGAGAGCTTATAGACGTCCTTCTGATTTTAAAATTCACAATTATTCAGTTGATCTAAGTCCTTGTTGACTTCAGCTTATGCCTACTTGCTTATGTTTCACTCCTGGTATGAAATCTATGTCTATGCGGAGTATGAAGCCTATTGTTATTTATTTATGAACTCCCCATGTACCTTCTAGATTAATATTTGTGGGTGAGTATAACTTTAAAGCTATTGCCAGTGTTGTCCTTGATATATTCTGTTTGGATATCTGAATGTTTTCTCAAATTGAGCAAGGTAAATATAACAAGTTGGAGCAAGTCTCCCATGTCTTATCTCTCTCTGGCTTTTCTAGAAGGGTGGATAGTACTTGCAGCAAGAAAAGCTCAGACATGTTGCAGTCAGAAATGAAGGGTCAGAGTCTTTCCCAAATCTAATTCAAGCAAAGGCAACTGTTTTGCCTCCATACTATACAAATTCTTTCTCAAAATATCCTCATCTGTAATAAGCTTAGTCTTTAGGGTTGTTCTTTGCATAGTTTACTTAGGTACTCCTGAATTGATGGTCCAAAGCAGGAAGGAGTTTGATACAAAAAAAAAAAAAAAGGCTCTGTGATGTCTTCCCCCTGTTCCAAGCACAGCTAAGCAACTTCACACTCAGAATAAAATGGGAAACAGGGCTGACAGAGACCTAAAGAAGCTATACAGTGTATTTCACTGGCTCATGGCCAGATTTCTTCTCCCTAACCTGCTCCTGACAGATACCACTCTAATTTTCACCTTCCTCCTCAATAATGTCTTCCCAGAGCTCCTAGCAATAAGATATTTTTTTCTTAATGTCTAACCTGATTTGACAATGCTTCCAGGGACCTGCAGAAAAGTCTTTTTACCTCCTCTTTGCAGCATCTTTTTATGAAAACCCATAGCCCTTTCTCCTCTCTAAACTAAGTGAACTCAGTGCTTTCAAAGGTCTTGTTTTCTAGACCTTCAGTCATCTTTGGCAGACAGTCCAAATCTTGCTATCTGTTTGACTCCTCCACCTGTCACTGTTACATGAGTAAGCATACAATCATGGTCAGGGGATAAGCCTATAGGTAGGGACCTCTCCTTTGCTAGTGATGCTAGAAGAGTAGCTCTGGTGGCAGTCCTGCCTTTAAAGCCCCACTATATGCCTAGTGCGACATACTGGCCAGGAACCTGGGCAGGGCACGCCTGTAAAACCCAGTGTGCCATCCACAATCCCTGCACTCTCAGAGCCTTCTCCCAGAAAGAGCTGCACTTTTTTTTCTGACTCTCTAAAGTTCAGACAGGGGCTTGGCTCTCTGTGGGGAGCCCTGGGAGGGAGAGTTGAATAGGCTTTGGAGGTATCAGCATGTGTGCATCTGCTTGGAGGCTGTGAAAGTGTGCGCTCTGAAGGACTGCCTCCCTCTGCATCTGGAAGCCAAACATGTGGCTAGATCTGCTGGGACAGAGCGTCCGTAGCTGGTGGAGGGCGTGCTCACACATTTCCTGTGCTTTGCTGAGCCTAGGAACAAAGCAACCACCCTGGCCTCCCCATCTTGCTTCTAAGCAGCTGACCCCAGCAATGAGGGGATCAGCTTAGTAGAGGCTGTTCACACGGTTGGTGCCAGGTTGTGCTGTAAGGAACATGGGTGAGCAGGATGCTCATGGTCGTCACCTGTGATGGACATGTCTCTGCAGGGTGGTGTCTAGTTGCCATTCCCTACACCCAGGATCATTCAAGAAAGGACCAGGAATGGAAGGATTTACATTGGGAATGGAAAAAGGTATTTCCCAATAACTGATCTGTCCTGCTACTGAGAGTCATATTCACCCCTGCCCTCTCCCACTCCTATTGCCTTGTGTCACTGGGGCTGCTGTTGGTCTGCCACCTCTTCCCTGAGCATCATAACTGCTCCCTTTACAGGAGCAATAACCTCCTGACAGCCTTTTGCTTTCTCCTCATGGTACAATGTACAACTATGTGCTCTCATGAGGACAAGGATACTCTTTTACACATGGCCTTGTAAAACACCTTCGTATCTTGTAGCCATTACACTATCTCATTAAAATAAATAATTTAAACAATCCTCCCTGTATCATCTGCTGGAGAGAAAAAAGCTGCAGCTGAGTTTCTGTTGGGGGATTATCGAAATAAGGGAGCTTGAGAATCGATTTATTTCCTTAAAGCCAAGACCATGCTAGTTGTTAACTCAGTATAAGAGTTTAAGGCATTAAATATGTCTCTCTAAGCACTTTGCAGTTCTTCATTTCCTTACCATGGGGAATCACTTTTCAGTATCAAGTCTAAATAACATGTCTTCTCTGGAAAAACACTCGAGTACATCTTCCCGATTTTAATAAAGTTTGGGTTAGAGAAGGGAAGTGAGCAGCTTATTAAACAATGCATGAAAATACAAAAGTTGCCACTTGAGCCTTGGGACTGACGTCACATCATAAATCCATTGACACAGCTCTGCTCACCAATTTAAATGGGACAGGCTGGGATTTTTGAGAAGGGATTTTTTCAGTAGATTAATTATTGGTTTAGATGTAGTCCCTGCTGTGACTATCCTTTAGGGATATGTTTAGTTGCACTACAAAAACCTTGGTTGCTTTCAAATTCTGAAGAAGGAATCAGAAGAAAGGGGTTGGTGATTGTATTTGTCTGCTTCATTAAAGGTTAGAAAATTGCATCTGGGCTCTTTTTCAAAGAGAAGGCTTTTGTGTGTGTGTGTGAAATTTGTAGTGCAAAGTGTTCTGCCTGCAGATGTCCCTAACCAACACTGTTCAATTCAGTGCCTGGGTTATCCAGATTGCCAGATTGAATCTCAGTATTGGTGCAATGAAGTTGTGAGGGTTTGGGATTCATAGAAATTGAAGATCAGAATAAAAGACAACAACATCAGTGTCAGCAGGACACAGGAATGGGACATGGGGATGGCTGGCTGTGCAGGTCAGCACTGCAGAGTTGCTCTGAGTTGGTGGTGCCAGCAGTGACTGAAGTATAATAGAAGTAGTGGTGGGTGCTCTGGTCATCCTTGAGGTTCTCCCACAGAACTGGGGGTACACTGGTGCAGCTTAGGGAGGATTCTGGAAGACACCAGAGAGGCTGTGAAGACAACATGCTGTTTTAGCATCCCCATTATTGATCTTGGCTTCTGAGAACCATGCGTTCAACTCCACAAATGATAAATACCCATAATCACCATGCAAAAGAAAAAATAGCCAAAGAACTAATATAAAACTAAAGGTATAGGGCTGTAAATCCTTTGATTGCATACTGTTCAGCTCCTCATTTCTGGGTGTTCACAATGGCACAAAAGTCCTAATATCGTAACGGGTCACAGCCAATTCTTAAAATGCCAACAAAGAGATTTCACCAATAAGCGGTCTGAACTTTTCTGAGTGGTTCATTTGTTTTTTTCTTGACTGTCCTTTTTCCAAGACTCATTGTTTGTGTTCATAAGACATGAAGGTGTTCTTGGGAAAAGTTTACTGCTGTTTGCTTTGGCATTGTTAGCTCTGCTAGTGTGGCACTGGCTACCTGAGAGAGACTTTCTCTGTGTTGTAGAAAGACAATGAGTGTTTACAGTGTAAACTGCTAAATTGCACAGTGAGACGTAATCTCTCAAAAGCTGGAAAAATCAGACAGACACAGTACTGCTGTTTGCTTTCTGATACATGTTGTATTTAAAAGAGCTCTTGCAAATAGCAGGAACATTTGTGTCATGCTGTAACGTATATAGCCTAATGTATTCAAATCAATTCCTGATATTTCTTCTGGAACAGTAACTTCTTGTAAAAGACACTGTTGGTTTTGCTATGAGAACAACCAAATGAAATGCCATGGGGTTTTTTTATTTGCAGGATTTACAGATTAGATGTTCCAATGATCTTTTAAATGCTGATGAATTTTGGACAATTGCTTCCTAGGAACTTGTCAGAGAATTTAATTCTTTGGAAACTGGGTAGAGGGGATGAAGGCTAAATGTTGAGTTTTCCAAAAGATCATTTTCCTTAAAGGACAACTGCAGCTACCTATGCTCTAGAGCTGATATGTATCATTTAGATAAAAAAGTGACCTGCAGAAAATGTCCAGGATTTGCAGGACTGATTTTATTAAGTGTGGAAAAAGCAGCCTATAAGGTTTGCAGCCTTTTCTATTACAGAGAATGGTGATGGTACAAAACAAACCCAAACCAAAGTAAGTAATAATTCTAGGAAGCAGGAACAGGTTATGAACAGAGCATGGGATACAATAGGGTGGATGATAGTTTAGCCAAGCAGTCACAGGTGGGAATATGCTGGGGGAAGAAGGAGCTGAAACTTTATGCCACTCCTTGCAGTCTGTGTGTTGCTACCACAAGCTGACTACTGTCATACTGAGATTAGCGGTTCTCGGTCTTTGCTGGCCCACAGACAGCAACAGTGAGCCAGTAACATGCTGTAGGTCACACCCTGCATTGTCCTCTTTGTCAGATGTGACAGGACCAGCAGTGGCATCAGCTGCACCAGAAAGTCCCATGAAGGTTTTGCATGAGTCAGGGTCCGTTTTCCACTGCTCAGATGAACGCTTTGTCCCTCTGTGTTGGGGTGAATCTGGGATGAAGGAAGGATTTGTATCCCAGCAGAGAACAGGAGAGCAAGGGTGAAGCTCAATGATCTGAGCAGGGCTTCAGAAAAGAGAGTGAAAATGAGGAGGGGGAGAATAAATTCACAATGATGCATGGGAATTTGAGGCCTATGTGGAGAAATCAGGCTGAAAAAAACCAGCTTTACTGCTCCTGAAGACCTTGAGAGCCATGCATGGTGACAGGGAATCTGTAACGCCTCGCAGGGTTTCACTTCCTCAGCCTCTGCCTTAGAAAAAAATGCAAAAAATTGGGTATAAATGTTGGGAAAGTAACATGAAATTCTAACAGTAAAACATTGGAGTGCTTCTGGCAGACTTTGGAGGAAGACCTTTAATTGTGTCTGTATCACCTGGTCAGAGGGATGGGATGCAGTGAAGTAGTGAGAGAGAGGGAGTCCTTTATGACTGGAGCACTGGCTATAAACAAATAGGAATTGAGCATTACACTTAATGTTGTGGTAGACCCTTTGTGAGACAAGCACAGGGTCTATTGTGCAAGGTGCTTTGAGGTTATACACAGGATTATATGACTGTTATTAAGTCTAATAACACACACTGCCTTTGCTGAGCAGGAAGAATACCTGTTGTATTTTTCAGTGCAGGCATTACTGAGGCTCTTTGTTCTGCAGTTTTGGGGGCAGATCCTCAGATAATGTATACCTCTGGACCTCAGTGTCAGAAAGTTTTTCCTAGCAGACAATCTTCCTGCTGTATAGTCTGCAGCAGTCAGTGGGGAAGGAAACTCAGCATCATGGCATGTTCTATGCATTCACTGGAGCTAAACAGGAAGCCATTTCAATGGGACATAGGTGGCTTTACACAACCAGTAGATCTGGCCCCTCTCTAATGAAACCACCATATTAAAACCAGAAACAGGCCTTAGATTTTCATCAGCAGGGAAGAGGAATTATAATCAAGTCAGGTGCATTTCTCTCAGCAGGCTCCTTTGAGGATGCCCTCAGAGATTTAATGGAGGAAGGTGAAAAAGGGCTTGACAATGGAGATAGAGTGGAAAGCGACATGTACAATGGTCTCTCCCTGTGACAAGGAAAGGCTATCCCTGGTCTAGAGGCTCTGTCTTTCCTTGATTTTTTTTTTTTTTCTGTGACAGGTAGGAATCACTTGTGTGATTCACCATCATTCCCTCTTTAATGGCCCTTCAGAATTTCAAGGGGCTCCGGAGGGCGGCCCAGGCACTGCACTGCTGTGGAGGAGGGGGCTCAGACACACTGCATGTCTGCCGGGCATGTTCCTATCCTTGGAGGGAACAGGCTGTTTCCTGATAAAGGCTGGGATGGTGAGACCACGCCATGTCCATGAGCGTCACTGGTGGGGCTGTGGGCGTGCAGCATGTTCTGGCAGATGGTGGGTTGGAATGGCTGCAAAAGGGAGGGAAGCCACTAATGAGAGGAAGGACAGCAGGTGGGGAGCTGGACAACATCCTTTGCTATGGCATGCCTGATAAGGTGGGTGTTTACTTCTGTGGGAAGGAACAGCTTTCCAAATAAAAGATTAACTACTAAGTGATCTCATGGTAACAGCCCTGAGCCATTGCTAATTTAGCCACCCAGCATAAAACCAGGCAGGGAGGAAAAAGGGATCATATTCCAGTCCCAAACACCCCTGGCTGACGTCAGTGTGTGATCCTCGTGTCTCCACAGAGCTCAGTGCACTCACCGTGTTATCACTGTTTTACATCTTCAAGAGGCTGAGACTGGTCCACCTCGCTGGAGACTCTGACAAAAGGCTGGCAGGCCTGAAAGTATGGTGAATTTTTTTCCCAGCTATGTAGCTGGTTTCATTAAAGGCCTTGCCACTCCTTGCAAATCTTGCTTCACTGGGTAGACACCCAGAGGAGGAAAGGCTGAAGGAGAAGAAGGAGAAACTGTATTTTATTGTTAGCTGTGTAAGGGACTTTCAAGCATCTCCACGGCATGAGAGCCCATCTTGTATTGCAGATGTTGACCAGCTAACTTCTGTCAAGAGACTGGGGCAGATGTTTGTGCTCCCCCTTGATCTGACACAAAGCGGACTGAGTCTTAGAGCTATTCAATTGTGTTAAATCGTGTTAATGGTCACCTACGCACACAGCTAGATCCAACGTGGCTGTCACCGACAACATCAATGCAAGGTCCCTCTATATTCACAATCATGAGGTTCTTGCCTTCAAGGACTGTGTAAATCCTAGCTGTGAACACTGCTGGCCACCAGGTCCAATCTGTTACACGTCTCTCTTTGGAGTGTGTAGCAGCTCAGGAAACAACAGCAGCTGCTGGACCAGCTGTCCTGAGAAACCTTTCATGGAGAAGATTCTAGGAAGTCTCCCCATGGTTATTCCAGCTTCCATCTGAAGAGATACCAATATGGACTTTGGAAAAGAGGGTACCAATAATGTCAGCATCAACAGCGGGCAAATCGCAGCACAGCCAAGAGAACCAGTTGCAGACTCATCTGCTTTTTTACAACAATTGAATGTAAAGTCAATTGAATGAAGTTCTCTGCAACTGGTTCTCTGGCTGGTGATCTTTCACCATCATTCCTTCTCTCTGCTGGTGGCATGGTGTACTCTGTGTCTTTTGTCTTTAATTAGAGGTCTTGCAGTTTGTTAGAGGGCACTGGGAAATGTCTGTACACAGTGCATGGTCAGAGGATGCTCCTAAAATAAAATTCCTCTCTGGGTTGTGTGTGTTCGGTAAGGAACGGCTATGATGACTGAAACAACCCTGTCTCATCTTGAGTTCCTTGTTCCTGAATTGTCAAAACCACCAATGCCTGGGAAGCTTGGCTGGCTTTCTCCTGCGGTCCTTTCTGCTTCTTGCTTCAGGCTGTGCTTGGTTTGGAAGACAGCCCTGGAAAACACAGGGCTTCTAGTTCAGTGGAGAGGATGGACCTTCTCTTTCCCACCTTAAGTCTGCCCATTCCTAAAACCCAGTACTCCAGTCCTTCACTTGAATTTTGATGGACAAGATCTTATCAGCTGGGGAATTCCCTGGGGATTTTTTTTCCCCCAGCATGAGTAGAGACTCAGTGCTCTCAGTGAGCAGTGTGGTGAGCCCTGGCTGTAAACCACAAGGGTTAAGTGGCATGTCAGATCATGGGCGGTGAGAAATGGCCGCATGTGTGTGGTCTCCCCAATTCACACTCAAGTATTTTTCCAAAAAAACCCCCAACAAACCAACACGAAAAACTTTTTGTAAATCTTGAATGCCAGGTAAAGGCTTGACCTGCACCTTGTGTAAAATCACAATGGTGCTTGGTTGACAGTCCCTTTCACATCCCTGGGATTTTATATATTCTGAATGCAAAATAAACTGGGGCCACCTGTGGGTTTTCTTAAACTAAACATCCCACAAGTGTGAGAAAGTGCATTCTGACAATAGCCTAAACCAACAACACAGCTCAAGGCAGAGAGAGGGAAAGCCTCTTAGGGGAGAGTGACATCTACAGCCTTGTTTATATGATATAATCCACTACTGCCTTAAGACTGGCCTGAGTTGAAAACTCTAGTCCAGATTTGGACTTTGCAGAATTTATAATGGATGTTACCATGATTTGGATCACAGACTCGCTCCTGAGCTCCAGCTAGAAGAGTAGCCACATTTTCTGCTAGGTGTTGCGCAAACATACAGGAAGAGTCAGGCCTGCTCCAAAGACCTTGCAGTGAGAGTAGATGCACAGGAGAAGGGAAGTCGTCTTAGCCCTAGTGTTTGCAAAGGGAACTGGGAAAGGCTAAGTGACTTGCCCGAGGTCATGCAGGAATTTTTTGGCACATCAGCAAAATGAACCCAGCCCTCTTATGTTCCAGTCTAACACTTTAAGCACAAAACCATCGTTTTTCCAGAAGGAGCAGCTGTCAGATTAAAAAGCAAATTTGTTTTGTTTTGTTTTTATTCTCTTTTTCCCCTTTTCTTCCCACATTTGATGTACAGGAAAGAACAAATTAGCTCATTTAAAAACAACTGGAATTTTCACCCCAACTTGAGCACATTTTTCCAGATTCAAAGCCATTTGCTCAATATTTTTGTTTCTTAATCTTATTTTCTATGAACATGAGACTTTCTTCCTCCCAGAACCGCCTGTGCCTATGGGCCAAACCACCACTTGAAAGGCTATTCCTGAAGTATCTGGGGCACGTCCAGAGCTGGGGAACACTGAAAAACTTGCAGACAACCTTGACCTCTCACCCTTTATTGGCATATCAAGGCAATTTGCAGAAAACATGTTCCAGAAAAAAGGTTTAGATTGCAGATGGGTGATAGAGAGACCTTTGAATAACCTCAGCACTTCGGTGGCTTCAAGAAAATGGAAGCTGACTCCAAACCCTTTTCTGGCGTGAGGTTTGGTTTGGCAAAAACAAAGTCTGATTGATGAGGTTTGGCCAAACTGAGCCTCCAGTTTTGTAGCCAATCTCTGCTTCAAGAGATCGTCATTTCTTGGGTGTGCTTCCACACATTTGAATTTCCTCACTGCTTGGAGCATCCAGGAAAAACAGAAATAGCCAGCAGGTCCTTCTGTGAGCACACAGAGTCAAAATACAAAGTCAGGAGTGGTACAGTCTTTTCTAGTTGTGTGCAGCCGTGGTATCAGATCAATGAATGCTGTACTAAGCAAAGCACTTGCCCTTACTTCTTAGCACAGAAACTGACAGCAGTTAAAGTCATCTTTATTCTTTCACCAGCCTTCATCCTGGACTTCCTAAGACACTCTTTCCTTTTGGGAGGTGTGTAAGTGTTGGGTAGGATGGTGTTCACGCAGAAAAGCGACAACTGTGTTGTGACTTCCTTGGAGAAGTGTGCTCTAGACCTGTTCACCAAGGACACACATCAGATCCCAGATCCACGCAGACAGGCTTCTGCAGTTTCAGTTTCTGGCCTATTCTCTCTGTGCTGGGATTGGTAACCAAGGCATCAGTTGCACTGACAAGCTGTTGTCAACGAAGAAAACACATGGCTTTTTGTGGCCCACATGAAGGATGTGCTGGTTGTAACCCACATGAGTCATTATGCTGGATACAATCTTCACCCCTCAGACTACTTGTGCTAAAATACTGAAATAGCTGGAATTGTAAAAATGGCTCTGAAAAGCCCCAGATCTGATGTGAGGAGTGTTTCTCCTGGAGTCAACATTGCCAAGGAGGACTGTTCAGAGGTCTCTGTTGCAGCCAGGCAGGAGAGAAGGGAAGGACCAAGCTGTCTTAGTTTTGAGGAGGCTTCCTGCAGGGTCCGTGCTGTCCTGCTGGTGGGACACTGAAGTATCTTTATGCTGTTAGAGTCTGAGCAGTCTCTAGCAATTCCTCTCTTTTAGGGCCCTTAACAGATACTGATGATCTGCATCTCAACTCATCCTGTTATTTTTTTAATCTTGAGGTCCATTTGTCAGGGCCTTCAGTCCCATTAGAAACCTCCAGATTTCCTCTGTACTTGAAATGTGCATTTTTGCAGAATCCCACCTTGCTACTGAAGTTTTAAGTTTGAGTTTTGCCTTTCTGTTGATAATTGCAAAGAAATGGACTCATGGAAATCTGTTGAGTACAAAGTTTCAGAACTGAGCATTGCTCTTTACTTTCAAGCACCACCAAATGCTTAACATTTCTGTGAGAATGAACTTCCTGAACAGTGTCTTTCCTGGCGGTTCCTGACCCCATTCAAGGTCTTCCTCTGCTTATTTATCTGTTGTTAAGTCTCCTGTGGTTTCTTTTCTGGACTTGGCTTGTCTCACAGCTAATCCAGGTTCTCCATGACAAAATAACCCTGTTTACCAGTGTTGTCCTTCTGACACAGCTCTCTGTGAAGTTTCTTCTTCCCTTCCAGCCATGTGTATGTTTCCTATAACCTGATGCCTCTTTCACTCTTTCCATTACTCCAAACCCTTCTTCTGCAAGTAAGTAAAAAATCAGGCCCTTCTTGTTGTAATCACCTCCTTACCATGTTCATTGTCATCATTAAATTTAAGTGCTCCTCATTGTTCCCAGACTGATTGATACCTCTTGGCTGAGGTTAATAAACACTGACAAAGAAGCATTCACAGCACAGTAGTAACAATTTAGTAGTAACTTCACAAACACAACCAGAATCCATGAGCATGGACTGGTTTCCTGGAGGAGCATAGTCCAGCATGAGGACTATCCCATGTACACGTGCAGGAAGCTGTACACTGAGTCAACACATGCTCCAGCCATAGCTAGGTGCTTCAGGCATTTTGAGAATTTGATTTTGGATTGTCTCTGCCCTGTGCTGGGTGACTGGATCTCCTACTCCAGTCAGTTGCCTCACAGCATGCTCACTTCAGCCCTGTCCTCCCAGCTCCTGCCTTACCTTCACAACGCTTCCCTTGTCTGTTAGTTGATTGTTGCCCACCTCACTCGCTGACTTTCTCTGGAGGATCACTGCTCACTGTGAAGTGGGAACCTCTTTCTCCCCCATTCATGGTTATTCTTTATTTGTTTAGAGTCTCCACAAGAGCAGGGCCTGTTTTCGCCTTTGGTTTTGAACACTACCTGGAAAAATGAGATTTTTTTCATCGTTTGCACATAAGCCTTATAATAAACATGCAAGTTAGGACTGAAAATCATGTAAGAAATTCACATTAATAAAAAAAAGGATCAGTGGATGCCCAATTTCCAAGGAGATAAGCAGATGCTGATTTAAACAGAGACAACACCTTGTGCTAGTTGCAGCCTTGAAAGTAGCAGCCCAGGTCCAACCACAGACTTCACAGGTGTCTGCTTCTTTTGTCAGACTCTGTTCTTTCCCTCTGCCTAGGTTTTAAAGCTTTCAGAAGAGGATTAGTTGAGGTTTTCCTCTTGCCAACCCATCTGCAGCCAGAAACTCAGTGGGAGACAGAGAAACCCATAAAAGGTAATAGCTAAACAAGTAACATGCAGAAATTCCTCACACTCACCTCTGTATTAGCAAGGGAAGATGCAGCTGACACGGATTAACTGAGCATCAGTTTAGAGAGAGGCTGGACGCAAAGACCTCTAGACTTCTTTTAACCCTAAAAGGTTAGATGTATTTAACAAAAACCAAAACTAATTCAGCTGGTCTATCCCTTTGTGTTTTCTCTATTCTTTCAAGTGAAGACCTGTTGCTGTTGTTTTTTTCTGCTCCCAGGAGAAAATTTCTAAATTATAACTAATAATACTGTGAAGATCTTGTTGCTCCTTTGGCTCTTGTAATAGCCTCACTGGACTTCTCTCTACAACATTTTGTCACTCATTGCAGTGTGCAGGAAATGGAAAAAAAGTTACCTTTATTTCTGCATAGTCTCTGCCTTTGGACTAGGTGAAACTGAAGTCACAAAAACCTGCAGAGTAAAAGAAAGGGAGAGGGTGGAAAACACCCCCCCTGCTCTCTTCTCTTCGCCCTTGCAGCAGAGGGAGAAAAAGTTTTGTTTCCATGTGGAAGATTTTTCAGATGTTTCTTTCTTGGGAGTGAATTTGGGCTTAGGAAAAGCTTAGTTCACTTCCCCAGATCAGCTGCAATTCTCTAGTGCACTTTTGTCCACTTGAGCCTGGGGTAACTTGGCTCTTCCCTCTTCTCTTGTGTGCATAGTTCAGGCCCTGTCCTCTCTAGGTAGAATGGGATAATTTAAGTTATTAAATTCATGCACTCCAGGATCCAGCAAATTCCTCTGTCTTCTCCAATTCCTGTACATCTTCCAGAACCAAGTGCTGCTTTAACTCTTCCTATCCTTCCTAGCAGCCTGGGCTGCACCTGCTAGAAGCAGAGACCTTGAGTCCCTAAAATCCCTCTCCATATGCAGACAGCTCTGCATGAATGGTTATCTTTTTTGCAGCAATGGATGAAGAATAAAGTGTTGTTCTCTCTGCTCTGCTGAGTGTAGGAGTCTTGTCATCTTGCCAAGTCTGGAGAAAAAAAAAGCTAAGTTCTGCAACTCAAGGGGACAAATTACGTTTAGCTGGAAATTTTTGATTCCCTGGGGCAAATTATCTCTCCTTTCTCATTTCACCCAGCTTTAAAATGGGAATAACACACCTTATCCATGTAGAATGGAGAGGTATGATTCCACAGCAGAGAGGAAGTGTTTGTGCCTGCCAACTGTATAAGTATGTAGATGCAAAACTATTCCCAGATAATCTAAGGAACCTTTTTGAGAATATATGACTGGACGGATCATGGGCTAGTCAAACTTGTCAAGATTCTGTTTTTGGAAAGGGGTCACCTTCTTTAGCAGCCACCCATGCTGTAGGCTTATGAAGTGTCTGAAATAGCCAATGATTCAGCTGTCCTACTGAGGACACTGCATCTGTGACATTCACAGGGAGTTGAAATTGCCTAGCCTTTCACATTGAGAAACCTCCCAGGGTCCCAGCTGGCCCACACAGAAGAAAAGCAGATAGCTTTTACAGTCTAAAACTCCAGACTTTACATTTTACATGCCTTAGAAAAATTATAAGGGAGCCGTAGCCCCATGCTGCAGCATACATAACATGTATGATGGGCTGGAGAAAAAATTCTTTTCCACAGTTAGTATTATACAGGGAGGTTTATCCCTTCCCTTGAATCATCCAATCACTCCTAAAGCAAAGCTTGTCTGTCTTGAAGTGGAGGAACCTGAAGCATCAAAGTGTCCGTCTTAATAAATTCCAGGAGGGTTTAGAGCATAATCTGAATTCTGAAAAACAATGACATTATTAGCAAGCATAATAATTCCCACACATATGCAGATTGCTCTCTGATTACATGATTAAATAACATAAATTAAAACCATATTTTTCCAATATGTCTAGTCATATTGGTTCTTTCTATCTATGAAGCGTGATCATCCATTAGTCGAGCCAAGCTGCAGCTCAGAAGAATTGCTTTTGGCCTTGTTTGCTCCTTCTGTGTGTTGATAAATGGTTCAGTGTCACTGTGGTTGGTTACGTTCCCCTCTCTTGTCCTATTAAAACCGTGGTAAGTTTGAGCTGATGTCTACTAACAGGACTGGAAACAGCAACAAAATGAAAGTTCCCTCATCACTGACCTACACTTGCATTAAGCAAGCAGTGTTACTTTGTAGTGTAGTATCGCTGAAGGTTAGGATTTACACTGCACTTCTTGCTTCTTCCCTCATCTGGAGTTTGGTGTCTAGCAGCAAGGATACCTCCCTGACCATTCTTGTGGGACATGTTAGCCCACTGGATGGGAGGATTTCTGGGGAAAGTGGCATTCTTGCTAGCAGACCCATGAAGGATATGAAGGATCGAACCAGCCTCTCTGTGAAAATATGAGCTATCTGTGATACATGTGTTTTGTGGAGAAACAGACTGACTTGAGCCTGTTAGCTGGCTACTTTTCATTTGTGCAGGTAGTGGGACTAGCCCCACAGCTACAATAAAACTATCAATAATGAAATAAGCAAGGAGAGATTTGTAGGGAGAGGTGACATCCTTGGTTAGAACAACTGATAAGAAGCAAAGACAAGGCCTGAAACTGAAGAAGCAACATTCCAGCTGATAAAGATGGGAGAAACTTGCTTTGCAGCTTGAACCGAGTTGTGTTAATCAGCTTGATATTTGTTGAGAAAAAGGTATTTGGTACCTATGGAAATGAAAAGCATGTTAACAGAAGTGGTAAGTTCAATAATTACTGTGTCACAGAGACAGATGGCAAGTGCTTCAGTTACAGTGTAGGGAAAATTGTGACATAAAACCAGCATCTCTATTGTGCTGTGATTGTTAGGATGAAGTAGGGTTAGGAATTTGACATCCAAAGCTCTTCTTTTGAACATGTTTTGTGGAACGCCTTTGAAGATCAAGACTAAGAAGTCAAACAGAGAGTGGTTATATTGTGAGAAATGTTCTCCCACCGGCTGTTTCTGTCTTTTGCAGAGTGTCTGTGTGAAAATGTTGTGGTGCACAGTGGTTGATGGGTTTCACCCACATACTTTCCATGAGGGCATTTGGTGCTTTGGATAGAACAGATCACGTTCTGGAATGAGTACATGCAGGATGCAGAGCTTTGATGGTTTCTTTTGGATGGGAACGGGGCTCTTATTCTATGGGGTATGTACATGTGTCAGCAAGTTTTAAATCTATTGCTTTGGCATGGCCCCACTCTGCTTGGGATATATTTGCCATGAGAAATTTTGCTTCTAATAAAGTATTTGGTGAGGCAAGGGCAATTTGGAAAGTTCAAAGGGAAACTTTGAGGACAATTTCTCTCAAATGATCATCTGCTAGCAAAGGCTATAGTTTCAGGATGTTTTGGACAGGTTCCAATCTAGCATGAAATGTGATAGCTAAGTGTGCTGTTAATAGGGGTTTTCTTTTAATATTTTTGTGCTTTTTACATATGTTCTTCAGGAGGATCATTTACATCTGTGATCTCTGTCTCTGGAGGAGTAGTCTTGTTTGCTGAATATTTTGGGGCTGCTACTGGGGTTATCAAGAATATTCTCTTCACTGCCAA
>VYZV01018542.1:163730-176079 GCA_013401275.1 Pandion haliaetus | reverse complement strand
TGTGCTGGTCCTTGTTTTTTTCTATCTATAAAGTTATTTGTAGGCTGCCATTTTCAAGGGGAGCTTGGTGTCTGGGAAGTATCCAGAGACAACTAAATGACCTACGAATGGGTGTTGGGAACACCAGAAATGCAGCCCAGACAGAAGGGTATTATCGGACATTTGCAAACCAAAATTCTCCTGAGAGCACAGGTCAAGGCCCATGATATCAGCTTTGCCCCACATGTAACAAAAAACGCTCCCCTCAGTCACTAGTTTCTCTGTCCACAAGGCTGCACTTGTGCAACAACAACAAAAAAGAGGCTTTCAAATTAATTTGTTAAACAGTCACGAATAAAAACTTAGTAGTAAATCAGTCCTGGTAAGAAAGCCACCCTGAGTTGAATGCACCTGTCATGGTCTACAGACCTGCCATACACAGTTAGCCAAATCACTCCCTCTGGTAAGCAATGGTCCCAAGGCATGTCATAAATATCACTCAGGTAAAGGCTATGTGGAAAATGCAGCTGTGGACAGCTCCAGGGAGGCTGGATCAATAACGCAGCTGGTCAAAAAGGGTGGAGAAGAGGGAAAAGCTAGCAAATATCTGCCTTCAATTTATTTTCTGTCTGATGTTGTGAATTTATGCTTGTCAAAATGGCCTGACTGCCTCTGGGCAATAGCTCCCAATGTTGCATTTTCATGCAATATGTGGTTAGGAAGTCAGAGTAATCGCAGTACTAAATGCCCAGCACTTCACCCACAGGGAAAGTAAGCAAATGCACTGATGTGAAAGTTGTATGGAACTGACAGACAAGGCAGAAACTGCAAACCACTGTTCTGAAACTTCTATTCTGCTTTGTAGGCACTGAAATGATCCATTGTGCTAAACAATACATTTGTCTTCTTTTGTCTTCTTAAAGAAAACATTTAGAAGTGCAACAGGTTCTGCCAGAACCATGAGTCTGGATCTAAACCTTTCTCAAATGAACTCAAATCAGTTCCAGACGTTTACTCTCAAAAGATAACTGATGTGAAATGACAGTATCATACTTGAAAATTCAAGACAAGCCATTTGAGCAGATTTAACAACTTCATGGTAAATTTCATTTCTTTTCTCTTGGTGGCTGTACTCATGGACAACTGACATCTAGAACATGGTGACTAGTACCAGTCAATAGCAACAAAGATCTCTCATTTTTTTTCTCTCTCTCATATTATTGTTCTACAAGTGGTTCTAGAGCTTAGACCTGGCACTGGAATCCAGAGGACATTTGTACCAAATGAAATTATTCCCAACTGATTCCCCCCCCGTCCCGAAAAGTGAAGTTGGATTACTCTTTATTTTATTGGTGGCTGTGGTGCTGGGAGCAAAACATATTTCCATAAAGAGCACTAAAATTAGAATAACCATATGGGTGAGCTTAGTTGGAGCTGAAAGCTGTATTTCTTTGTGAATGAGATTAAAACCAACACTCTGGATGAACATCCTGCACCGCAAAATCCTGTCCTGTTTTAATAACTCTGAAAGAGCAATAAGGAAGCAATTTAAAGCACCTATTGCATTTGTATTGGCTTTTCACAAAATGGGTTTTGTCTTGTATATCTTACCTGCTCTAGAGGTTTAAACTATGATACTTGATGTGGTACATTTAATTCCTGATTTACAGGTCAGGTTCATTTTCTGGCTATTGTTCTGTCTACTTTAGATTATGAACATAGAAGTTTTTCTTCTCTGTCTCAAAACAATGCATTCCATAGAGAGTAAAGCTGTGGCAGCCTCAGACATTCAAAAAACGTGCAGCATCACCCCAAAATCATGACTTTGACTGAAATTCACAACATCTTAATATTAAAGATAATGATAATGAAGATTTTTTTTTCAGTATGAAATCTGAGTTTCGAATCATTAAGTTGCCCTGAGGCCACACACTTGCAAGAGTTTCTCTGTGACTATGAGAACTAAAATATAGGGGGTTCTTTTACTTGTGTTTCTCTCTTAATTGATTGTTTCCAGGAAATAACTTTTTTTTTTTTAAACAAGGACTCAATATTGCAAATAGTCATGAAGGAATGACAGCAATTTATAACACTGACTTTGCATTCAGCATATGTATCCCTCACTCTTATCAGGGTGAGGGGTATTTTTGAGAGTTCTAGTTTGGCATTTTCCCTTGGTGTCTTCAGAAAGCCAGCATGTGAAACCTCTTTCTGAATAGGGTAACACCACATACTCCCTGACGTTAACAGTCAAAGTGGTTTGTTCTTTTTTTTTTTTCCTTAAGGAAATGTGCAAATTCTTTTCTTTATTGCAAATTTATTGGCAGAATTTATCTGAAAGTCCGTCTATATAATAATAAGCTTTAGGAGGGTCAACTTCAATATACACCATCATTGAAAGGACATTGTCATCCGTAAAAAGCTACAGAAGTAACTTGTGCTACCTTGCAGGAAAAAAGAAATTACAGCATGGTGACATGGCTCCGAGGGTGGTTATTTCTGGGATTCTTCTCCAGAAGGCAGAAATTATTCTTCCCTTGGTCTCTTAGCTTCTCCTGCACATTCTCTGCCTTTTCCTGCTGGACTTACCCTTTCCTGCATCTCTTCCCTCCAGCCTACCGTGGCTTCTCCTGCCTTAAGTGGGAAATCACATATTCAACTGCAAGGTTGGATTCCTCTCCATCTGAACTGGCTCAAAAAAATGCAACACAAGTGTGAAAAACCTTTATCCACAGGCTGAGGTAACTTGCAAGAATAAAGCTGCTATGGTCAATTCATCATAGAGTAATTTTCAGCCAGAGAACCTTTGCCCCTTCTCATCTTAAGGGCAATAAATCAAAATAGAGACTTGAATCTAGGAAGCTTTCTCCTTGCCAGAAAGACATGGGAAACCTAAGGAAGTGTGGTCTGTACACTCACACCTTGCTGATCTCTATCACACCAGGATGCTGGAAGCTGTTTCCTGGATGTGATGTACAGATGGATCACAGGAAAGGAATGAGTGTGGCATCTTGTGGTTACAGACTCCAGAAGAGAAGGCACATTAACTGCCTTAAAATTGAGTTCTGGAGATTCCTACAAAGGTGTAAAATGATCATGAAAAATAAGGCTTGGAGGGACTAGCTATCCGATCCACCACGGTGACCTTGGTACATTGTGATACCTCAGGAAATTAATGTTAGAGATATGGCTATGAGGACATTCAAAAAGTAAATTTCCTCTAAGTGCAAGAGAAGGTATTCACATTCACTGTTTTATTTTTGTTCAGTGCAGCAGTGAGTGGGGAGTTTGCAGACAGACCCACTTGTGTACTGAAGTTCTCAGAAATTGGAGAAAGACTCCTCCCACCTGAGCAAGAAAATGAGACTTTGCATCTCCATGAGAAACAGTCTCTAACCTGGTGGCTCCATCGTTTATCCTCTCATACAAAAGTGGGGCTCCACCATGGGAAGACAGAAATAGTGAAGGTGATTTCTCTGCCATCTGGGTGTGGGCAGAAAAGTACTAGTTCTTGGGCAGGGCTGTTAGATGAATGACCACTCCAACTGCAGGGGTTGAAAGAGCAGAAGGAGATGGCAGGGTTAAACCTGGCAGGTGGCTTAGAAAAAGCAGTGGTGGGTTACATCTGCAAGAAGGGGGCTGTAGCAGGAGCATCCACTGCACATAGGGCATGGCACTGCTGCAGTTGCTAGCAGGAAGTGGAGAAGTCTCACATTTGGGAGGAGATAATAAAGCACCATGCCATTCCCAGAGCTAAAACAGAAGGAAAGGTCTGTGGCACTCCAGATGTAAAGTATCACCTTGCTAGTCCTAGGCACTAAGAATCTGGTTTAGAGTGGACATCTGTAAACTTTGAATTGTCCTAGGAGGACTTTTCCTCCGTTTTATTAGAAATTTTAGTTAATCCAATGTCCACTATTGTTTTCACATGACTGTAGATTATATGCAGATCCTTCCACTTATTTATGTAATTACATGTAATCTCCCTGGGACAAAATGTTATCTGTAATTCATTAATATTACATACAAATTATATTCTTTATAGTGCTATTATTCCCTTGCTGGTACACAGGCATAAACTAAGACAGCAAGATGTACCTAGACCAGATCATCACTGTCCTAAATGCTTGCTACTGGCATCAGCCACTGATGGACCCACCTTCTAAACTTTTCTCTTTACGCCCCAAAAGCCTCTGCTGAAAGCTGCTTTTCATTCCTTCTTAGGGAGGGAAGTTTAAGCCCAGTGATAAGGATGCGTGATTTTTCTCAAGCTCCCTCAAGAAAATGGCTTCATTAACCACGTTGTGTGCTTTATGCTCCTGGGTTTCATTTTTGTGAATAATTTTCCCTAAACTGGAGACCCGGGGCAAGCAAGATATTTGTTGGAGAAGCATCGTTGATCCTCTGACTGATTATGTGTCCCTGAAGAATGTGTCAAAGAAACGTTACTTTTCTGTCCCAAATTTCACACAGATCAGATAGACAGAAAAACAAAGGGAATAGAAAAGAAACTCCTCTCTTTTTTGAAGAGTCAGAGGAAATAATAATAATAATAAAGTATTTTGGATCTTTTTGCTGATGTGTCATTTTTTTATTTGTTGCTGGGGACAGTATCTGCACAGGTAACTAACTCTGTGTGCTGCTCTTCAACACACATGTCTCTCTAGCTCCCTCTCATTTCACAGTAATCCCATTTCTTCACCCTCTGTTTGACTCTCCTCTTAAATGGATGGAAGCCGAAAGACTAGGGGATATATCTATGTTACAAAAATGACCATTATAATTAATATTGTATTAACTTTCTGATAGTCTCAGCAGAGAGACCAATCGTAGGAAGACATTGCCTTTGAAAAATGGCTCCTCCAGGTTAAATTAGGGGTGTATTATAACGCAGCATTATGGAGGCTTTCCAGATTTCTGTTACATAAGAAGAGTAAAGGCTTTGAGGAGTTTGGCAACATGTAACAATGTTATTTGGCCAAGCATGGAAAAAGTCACAAATGCTGCATTCAAAGCATTTCTCTGAGAAACTGCCTTCTCAGCTACATTTGCCCTAAATATATAGGGTGCTCATGTGGTACACAAATATACCGTATGTCTCTCCATTCTACAGAAACTACTTGGATGAACCCCAACCCCAAAATTAACTGCTCAGCACCAGAGACCATTATCAACTCCAGGTGCATGAGATCTTTCTGCCCTTTTACCTTCAAACTGCTCTGTCTCCTTGTTCTTTCCTGGCACTTGTTTGTTTCTAAACCAGCAACCAAGAGATTAGAAACAAATGGTATGCAAAAGGTGACCTCTGGAAGAATCCATTTCTCTTCTGACAAGGCATCTATCCTCCAACGTGTTTACAGACTGCATTGCCACTCTCTAGCATAGAAGTTAACAGCAGTGGTGGGGAGCATTCCTTGGGGTCATGCACTTTGCAACAGCAAATACCTCATGCGTGAACCAAAACCAAAATAAATCCTAACACCTCAGTGCCTCTGAAGCTCTGAAAGGAACACTGTCAACTCTTTCTTGTACAATCTCTAGGTAATTAGAGTTCAGCCAGCTAACCTGTGTGAGCATGAGGTTCATGCATTGCTCAGCTCTTTTTAGTAAAGAAAGTATCTTGATTCTACTTGTAATATTTTGTAAACTGTAGTGATCCTTTACCTCTTCAGCTCAGCTGAGGGCTTTGATTACGTTAGTTCCAGAAAGAACTGCAGAAAAATATCAAGCTAATTTTGCTTAATCTTTTTGCAAAGAAATTCACTCCTCTGTGATGTCTCTGCTCCTCCTTCCTGAGACAGTCAGAAGGCACTTTGTAGTGGTCATAAGTACAGCGTATTGCTTTTAGGGGCAAAGTTGCTCCTCCTCATTCTCTGTTGAGCATGATTGAAATCAGATAAATCAACTCCTAATGGTTGTTTAATCTTTCCTCCCCACTATCCAGAGAGATGCAAAAATGAGTAGAGAATGACTTTTTAATGCTCAAGATTTATTGGTCCTAGAAAGTCAGGACACACATTGAAATTCTGAAGAAACACCTGCTCATGCAGTAAGTTTTGATAAAGTACACCTTAAAGGCACAGTGTTTTATTTTACCAATAATCCCTTTTCAAGCAGTACCAAAGAATGAAAAGGTGTATCTTGTAATTATTTGTTGCAAAAAAGTGGCAAAGGCAGAGGCATTTGGTCTTCATGGTTTTTTTTCTGTGGTTGTTGGAATGAAGACATGTCTTCAAGCTGATTATGAACAAAATACTTCTGCGTTCATGCTCTGGAAGGGCAAAAATAATAAAACAAATGCATCCTTCCTCAGCCAGCTTTTATGCTGAGGGAACTGAGTAGCAGGTATTTGGGAATGTTCTGAGATTTTTCAACCAGGAAGAGGAACAGCTGACTCTCAGAAAACACAGCTGGTTTGCTTGGGCTTTTGAAATGTGTTTACTGACCGAGAAGAACAGATACATTGGGTGAAATCTTTAGAGGATGTAACTCAGGCTAGTACTGTTGGCTTGAATGGAACTGGTCCCTGTACTAAATTGGAATTGGTTCTTTAGGATGTAAAAACTCCATACAGAGCCTTCAACATCCACTTCTAATGGAGCCCACATCGTAATGACATAGAGTTACCACTTGATGGCTCTTCATTAGTTTAGATGGATGAAACGAGTTAATGGGTCCTGACCAGTCTCACAGCGGATGCAGAGCTGCAGACTCACCAGAAGCGAAAGGACTGTGAAGCTGTGAGAACAGAGCCACTCAAAAGACATATTTCTCCTCTTCCTCACTGGATCAGAACACCATGATGCAATCTGCCACTGCTTTCACTGCTCAATCTGTGGATTTCCCTTTCTGGAGCTGTCTGCCCCAAATCTTTCAGTATTAAAACCAGATGCAAACAAACCAGCAACAACAACAGAAGTTTGATAGCTTCTTTGACATTTGTACACCAAATTCCAGAGGTGGGGGAGGAGCAAGAGGTGAAGAAAGGGCACTGGAAATAAATACCCCTATGAAGAAATTACAACATCAAAATGCAATTCCCTTGTTCATGTTTTTCTTAGAAAGCAGTTCAGTTCCATCTGGCTGTGGGGCTGCAGCCAACACTTGCTTCAGAAGAACCAAGACATTCAAATACAAATAAATAAATAAATAAATAAAGGAATAATGTACCAAGTGGCTCCTGCACCCATCTCTAGAGCAGGGACAAGGCAGGCCTGTCAAAGCCGATATTGTTCCAAGCCAGCTTTGCATCCCCATGCAAACATTAATCTTGCTTAGGCTGACAGGGTTTCAAATAGAGCCACGTTACGCATGCATTCAAGAGACATGGAGGCAAAAGGAGAAGATCAGTCAGATGACACAGAACAACTACAGTTTTGTTCTCAGTGATAGGTCACTGGAGCAGCATAGATGGGGAGGTATATGCTTGTTGTGGTGATGATTTTTTCTTTATTTTTGTCACTAACCAGCTCTAAACAATGGTGTGCTATTCAATTGCAGGCTGAGAAACTGCAAAGAGCCCCTAAAAAGTAGTGTTTTGTCATTTGCAAAATCTCCAAATTTTATTTTCTCTTTAAAAGAAAAAGGAGAAAAATTAGAAAAGAAAAGGAGGTGTTCATTTCTTTCCAGCAGCTGTTGCAATGTTCCAAGGTGCCGAAGAAATACAAAGCTCATGCAGAGCCAGCCACTGTTTCTGCATCCTAGAAATGCGATCTGGCCATGGCTGTCAACAATAACTAGGGATTTTAATTGTCTCTGAACAATTCTGACATGAAACTCCTTAAAATTTCTTGCTACACATGCTGTGCTGAGATGTGGGGTTTTTCTTTATGCTGGGAGGGAGAAAACCCAAAGCACAGGCCATTGGAGCCATCTTCCCAAAAGAGCTTGGAGTTTTGTCATGAAGCTCTCTGAGGAAGGAATTAAATTGAAAACTGTCTCCTCATTCCCATTTCAGTCAGACTTAATGGGAACTCTCTCTGTTGTGAATGTAAGACCATGGTCAAAGCAAAAGCTGACACACAGCTTAGCGGGGAAAGAGGTCCTAGTGGGCTCTAACTCCTGGCAATAATTCTGAGGATATCCAAGGGGTAACATGCTGTTTCTTAGTTATGACACACTAGTGATGCCATAGTGAAGTACTCCTTCTACTGAAGAGTTTCCCACCTCCCTTCTTGAGTCCTCCCAGAAGTTGGCAGAGACCAAACAGTTGGAGAATATGGCAGAGAAGAGAGCCAGAAGAGGCAAGGGAGATATTTCATATAGCACTCCTGCTGGCTGATAAACAAAAGCGGTCTGGTGTCAAGAAAGGAATCCATCCCATTCTTGCCTACAAGAAGTCAGGATTAGAGTCTGATTTTCATCTTGGCTTGGGAGATCACGGAAGAGCGTGAAGTGGGAAATGAGAAAGAACAGATCTGATATGACATTACTAAGTTATCTGTCCTTAATCTTTGGCCCAATTGTTTGGACAGCAAATCTGGCTTCTTGCAAGTAGAGCCTCTAGGTAAATGCAATCCAAAGTTAGTCCAGTTGCTTCAAAGACTTGAGGAAACAAAAGGAAATCAGAGCAATATAGGATTATGTCACAGATTTTAAACAATCTATAAAGATAAACAGAGAAGGTTATATGGCTAGATGCATGTTTTCATGTATCCCTGGGAATTTAACTTAATGTCTAAGAGCCAAGGTAAATTGAAAATTTGAGCATTGTCTCTTTTGCTTCAGTGGATGAAAAACAACCTTATTTAACATCTTCCTCTTAACACTCACAATGTGATATGTCAGCATTGGCTAATTAAGGGATTTGTAAGTGCGTGCTTCACCAGTTTCATTTCTTGGGGTCAGCTGAGTGAGAGGAGATTTAGCACCACCCCAGCTCTCACCGTCAAACTCATAAAAAATCTCCATCAACCCCTGCTAGATCTGTCATCGATAAAGATAGTTTAAGGAGCCATCCTGAATGCAGCCAGATAAGCACAGAATCAGCCAATGATAAGAAGGAAGGGCAGGATCCCAAACTGTCACTAGTTATCAGAGTGGCAAGACCAAGTAAGGCACCAGCTCCCCAGCTGCCAAGTACCAATGACGTCAGGATGGCCTTGTGCCTTGGACCACGTCCCTGCTGACAGCAAACCTTTCCTGTACTTGTTGGGGAAGAAAGGGGGAAGACTACAGCCACCCTGGCACAGACGGAGGATGAGCTCTTGAAGCAGCTGAGCTCTGACCTTTGCTCCTCCAGGGAAACTATTTTGTTTGTTTTTTGAAGGGAAAGAAAAAAAGAAATGTGGAGCTTTTTTTTATGGGGAAAAAAATAAGTCTTAGTGTTGGGATTTCTGACAGATGTCCAACAAGATAGAAACATGACAAATTTTCACCATCTCTAGATGCAGCCTATGGTGAATATTCCTCAGGGGTGATGGGGGAGGGAGGGAGAAGGGAGAGTGAGAGACAACTCATTATTTCCATCTGAAAATAATTTTAAGGGGGATATTTATCCCACTGGGTAGAACAACTCTTAAGTAATGTGCCTGGCCAGTGAGGTACTATGAACAGGGAAAGAAGATCTTTCCACTCTAGGAGGCAAAACACAGCCTGAAAAGGTTGAAAAGCGCTTCTATAAGCAACCTGTTAACTGTGATATATGTATTCTCTCTGGGGAAAGCTCACTGCATGTTTTGATTTGGGCAGACTCTTGATTTCTTCCCCCAAAGCAAAGAGGCAGCCAGGAGGTATGGGGAAAGAAACTGACTGGCTTGGAAGCTGCCTACAGCCTGGGCATTGAAAAATCTTTGCTTTATAACACTGTCAATTAGCCTTGCTGAGAATTAGTCATTTTTGGTGAGAGTTTTGTTAAAACCTGCATGGAAAAAACATGAGGAAACATGAGAAAAATGAGAGATATGGACTAAGACCAATAGCATCTTCACCGCTACAGAAATAAACCTTCGTGGACTGTGTCAGGAAAGAGGCAGGCAACCTTCATCATCAGGTTCCCTTTCTAAATTTTTTGCTTGCTTCTCCAATCAGGCTTAGAAGGGAAGCAGGATTGAGATGTCAGGTGGGTTGCCTATGATCCCTCTCACTTCAGTGTTGCTTGTCCCTTTTTCTGTGGCCAGGCACCAGCTTTCTCAGCTATGTTGATATAGCACTGAGCACAAAAAGCCAAGATCTGGGACCAGTAGATGTTAGCACAGTGAAAAAATACGTAGAAGCAGAGTAAAAAGGCATTTGCTATGACTTAGAATTTCCTAAGTGTTTCCAGAATTAAAGTGCTCCCTTTCCACTTAATGTAACCCTTGGTTTTCCCCAAGAGCTTCTTTGTACACAGTGTTTTTCTCCAGGAGATCCAGTGACTTGATAGATTTTGCCCTGCCCTTTGCTGCTCACTGTTGTGCCCACCTTGGGACATCTCAGACTCCTTCCTCACCTTGGTGGAAGATGCAGACATAAGGGAGCGTGGGCAGAGAATTCTGGAGGAACTGTTGGAGAGAGAGGGTGAAGGTGGTTTGGGGCTCTTCTCCAGCGTGAAGCATTTGCTCCAGGAAGGGCAGGGCCATGCCAGAGAGCTGACAGTAGGGTCAGCTCCATTGGAGCACAGACAAAGCTTCCTGTCCACTTGCTTCTAAATCCCTTGATCCCAGACAAATAGGCAACACTTATTTATTAAAAAAAGATCCTGTTTTATCTTACCTTCCCCCTCCTCATTACACGTAAATTGCAATGACTCTGACTTTAACAGAGAAATAACCCATATTTTTTCATGTACAGTCCTTCAGCTCCCGATGAAACACTTCTGCAACAGACAGGAAAGTCCATGGAGCAGTTAGAACTGATAACGTTCATTTGGATGGAGTATGTGCGGTTTGCAAGTGAGCACAAGTATTTCCCCAGGTCATGCAAGTAAAATTCCTTCCACACAAGATAGCAGATTGCTCTATTCAGGCCCTGGATCAGCCACAAGCCAACCAGAGATCATATACCTGCCTTCTCAGGAGGTTATATTGCTTCTGGTCTAAAGCCAATCCATGGCTCCTACTCAAAGCTCAGCCAAAATGATCTTGTGTCTGTCTGCAAAGCACCACGTAGCCATACCCATGATAACAGGCTTTGGAAAATAAAACCTGAGCACTGATCTGCAATGCTTTGAAGAAATGGCTTTGAATGCCAGGACCACTCTTGCTTAACAGATTTCAGCCTAATCTGATTTATTTATAGTTTAACCTGCCATGTGCCTGCAAACCAGCTGGAAGCACAGCCGACTAATTAGTGGGCCGTGCCAGCATAGGCTGTCTTTGATTGCTTAAGACAAGATGCCTGTAAGATGGACAAGATTTAAGGCACACAGTTATTGTCTATGACCCTCTTTTAGATCCTAACGAGCTCTGAGAGGCTGAGATGTTCTGTTGGAGAGGCAGCAGGGATCTGGCTGCATCAGGGCAAGGGCTGCATCTGGAAGTTATTTCATCTTGGGCTTTCCCTATCTTTTCCCCCGTTCTCTCTCTCGTACATCTGTGAGGCAGAATGTGTTTAAAGCACAATCCTGATAAACCCTCTAGATCTTCTTCTCCCCTATTTGCATCTTTCAGGGGGCATCTGTGCTAACATGTTTCCCACTTTTGCTCTAGTCAAATGAGACATCACTGGTTTCCTCAAAGGCTGCGTGAAATAGTGGAGATTTTTCCTTACTCTGAACATGTCCACAAGATGAATTTCCCCCTTGTAAAAAAGACTGTTAGCTCCAGGAAGCAAGCTATTCCTGAGCAGGAACAAAGTGTGTTGAGGATTACCCTAGCCCCATCTTTCATGCTTAGTTTAGAAGTGAAATTGCAAAATGAAATCACTTTTCATACTATGCTATTCATGGACTGGTCCTTCCAGTTGCTGCGTATACTCCCTTTCTGATATAAAGAGGCAAGGGCATCACAAAACCTAACAAAATCAGCACTTGAGTAAGCTAGAGGGGTGTCATGGTTTCAGGTCAGCTCAGTCGGTAACAAAGCACCACGAAGCCGCTCGCTCACCCCCCACCCCCTCGCCTGGCCACGTTGGGATGAGGAGAAAATACAAAGGCAGGCTTGTGGGTCGAGGCAAGGACTGGGAGGGATCACTCACCACTTATGGTCATGGGCAAAAGACAGGCTCAACTTGGGAAAAAAACAAAATCAATTTAATTTACTACAAATCAAAACAGAAACAAAACACAAGGGTATTAGGAAGGGAAACTAAACATCAGAACAACCTCCCCCCACCCCTCCCGCCTTCCCGGCTCAGCTCCATTCCCGATGCTTTTTACCTCCTCCCTCCGGTGGCGCAGGGGAATCCCACCTTCCCGGCTCAGCTCCATTCCCGGTGCTTTCTACCTCCTCCC
>VYZV01018542.1:131825-163314 GCA_013401275.1 Pandion haliaetus | reverse complement strand
TCCCAGAGGCGTTACCACCGTCACTCCCCGCCTAGAGGCGGGTCCGACATTTTGGCGCGCGTGTCCGACATTTTGGGGCGGCGAATTCTTTATCTTTGTCCGACATTTTGGGGCGGCGAATTCTTCCAGCAACTTCTTAAAGGGGTCGCCTCTGCAGCCCCCCTCCCCTGCCACCAAAGAAAACTGCGCCACACAAACCCATAACAAGGGGCAACTTTCTTATTAGCCAGTGTTTGACCTCTAACCCTTGAGGGGTGTTAAATATAATTAAATATATATTGCTTCATTAAAGATACATTGCTTCAAGGGCTATTGCTGGCCCCAAATCTTTAAAGTTCAGTGGTTCATGTTACATCCACTCTATTGAGAAGATGAAGGTCTGGGCCAGAAAATGAGAAAGTACTAAGTAACTGACCACATTAAAAATTACAAAACAGAACAGAACCAAAAAAGAAAAAGATGATCTCAATAATTTAAAGTACTTTTATTGGCCTGGAAAGGGTGGAGGAAGCAGGAGGACGGGAAGGGCAGGAAGCAATCTCTTTACTCCACAAGGGTTCTGGGAATCTGGCTGCCTTTGGGGGACTGGGAGAAATGGGAAAATAAAATAAAAACATGTTCAAAATGCCAAAAATGATAGGAAATGGTTATCAGCTTGAAAAGTTCCTCCAAGGGTTATTAATAGCTAACAGCAAGGAAATCATGACTCACTGGGCAGATAAGTGTAACCCAGCCCCTAAAACGTGAACTGGTTCAAAGTTGCTTAACCCCGACTATTCTATCCTAACACATACAGGGAAGGTCTACCGCCAAAATATCACCACAAATATGTAAACCCATCTCTGTCTTGCAAAGCACTTAAACATGTGCATAAGCCCTGTTACTTTTCATGAGCTATAAGCACATAAAAGTGTGATAAGTCTGGACAAAATTCAGCATTGGATTTTGACTGCATTGCAAAAAGAATTGGGATATTGGTCTTTTTCAGACATTTAGAGTATTTTGCATATAAGTGGCTAACTGGTGGTGGTTCTCTCTTGGACCATGAAATAACACATGATCCTATAATTTCACCTCACCACTTGAGTCATAGGCATTCTTATTTTCTGGCGTGTGTAGGGAAACTGAGGCACAAAGACATTATCAGAGACTCTTTTAAACTCTGGTTGCAGAGATGTAGGTGCCAATAGTCCTACAGCAGTCCATTTCAAGCGTCAACAAAGGCATATTTGCTCGGGAGCATACATGTGGGTTTAATTACTAATCTGTAGCAGATTTTTAACCTAACAGACATTCCCAAAAAACACCCAGGAAGTCTGGGGGCTGCGAGAAAGCTGGACTAGAAGAATGCTCAAACGGTCAACTGTGTTGCAATGGAGTGTGAGAAGAGCCAGTCAGATCCAGAGCTCCATTGCCCACTGCTGCATGTTAGCATTGTAAAGAAAAAAATCCCTGTGCTGATTGTTAAGCTAGGTAGAGGCTGGTGGTAGTGTAACACTGGAACTGCATTTTAAAGATCAAGTAAGTGAGTAAGCAGTGAGCAGATGGGTGGAGTGGGCTAAGAGCACCTGAATTTTGGCCAAATGTATAAGCCTTAAAATTATCTTTCCTCGCGGTTGGGGTACTTATTTCCTTTCACATCCAGCAGCTTTTCTGCATCATGTCTGGCTGCAGCAGAGTTGATAACATGCCTACCCTAAAACCATGGCTATGGAAATGGATTTCTGCATATTAAGCTGCCTAAGATGTTCCCCTGACATAGCAATTTCATTTTGGTAATCACTGAATAACCCAGGAGAAGAGGCTTCGCTGATATCACAGCCCATTCCCCTATATCACTTTCTCTGATAGGTGTTTTTGTACCTGGCATGTGAAACCTCCAACAAAAGGGGTGCCCCAAGCCCCCAGGTAGTCTGCCTGTGAGGTTTGATACCCTGCCCCTTTTAAGTTTTCCTAATGTCTAGCTTACATCTCTTCTGTGGCAATGTAAGCTCCTGACTCTTCTCCTGTCACCAGTGGACATAGAGGACACATTGCTGCCTTTCTCTGACACTGCCTTCTCTCCACATATGGAGTTGGTCCTCCTCTCTCCCCTCACATTGCATAGCACTGCAAGCATAAGAACACAGGGAATTTTTTCAGTGTTTTATACAATGGGAAATCATCCTGATTGGGCTGCTAGGAAAGAGAAGAAAGGGAAGCTAATGAATCCTTTCCGTCTCTCAATCCTATGGTTTTCTATTTTTGCATTGGAATGGAACATAATATTCTAAGTCCTTCAGCACAACAATATGTCAGGCAATTGGTAACAATACACTGGGCTTTTGGATGGGATGTGTTCTTNTGGCTTCAATGAAATATTTGTAAAGTGGCTTCTGCAAGTGTGGCTGATTGTCTAGTTTAATTCTATTTTCTGTTTTCATTGGGTTATGTAAATCACCGGGTATTATGTATACTCTGCATTTGATCATTTCAAACCCATAATTGAAGAATTTATGTACCGGGTAAATTCATGGTTTCTGTGAAATTCTTGTTTGCTATAAATAAAAGCTTGTTTACTCATATGTCAACGAATAAGAACATAAAAGGTGTTAGGAATAAACAAGTTTTTTTCTTTATGTCTTTCATGAATGTACAAGTATATTTATTTATTACATGCACTCATCTTAAGCAAAGGGAAAATTTTTGTTCATTTTTTTCATTTGCCATGTATTTCATGAAATGTATTACACAGACATTTAGAATATATCAGACAATATGGAACATATTACAGCCTATAGCAGCTGTCATGATATTTCAAATATATTACATGGAATGACATAAAATATTTTCAACATATTCTTATAATTTTAACGTATATCGTGTGGTGTCCCATATTTTAAGCAGCAGAACAATGGGCCAATTCTTTTTTTTTCTTCTTTTAAAAATTGCATTTTATATATTGTCAGATATATTTTTACCATGTGTGCAATAAATTATATGAAACACATAACACACATATGGAAAAGGTATGACTTTTTTGAGGGCGGGAGGTTGTGGATTGCTTAGTAAGGAACTTAAATCCTTTGTGCATTGTTTAAGCAATGGTCGGTATCTCTGGTCTAGTCTGCAGGCAGTGAGGTTTGTAAAACAAGTATTTGTGATTTCCAGCAACCGAGATATTTTCTGGTGAAGTTAAGATGGTAGCATAGAGTCAGTCACAAAAAATCTGTAGCCTGGAACAAACATCAAGGATAGCTTGTCACAGGGCAATCCATTCTTTGTAGATCACAAGAAAGTCATGAACACATGGTTGTCTTCTGCACCAGGTCCTGGAAAGGAGACATCACTCAACAGCTAGTCTGGGCTAGGTGATAGCAACCAATGATGTCAGGGTTATCTACTCCACAAACTTAATCCAGCTTCTGAGATGGTTTGTGCTGCGTCCTTGCCTTCTCCCTGAAGGTGATGGGAAACTCAGGAGTCATTTAGTTAGGCTAGCTGAGCCTTAGAGAAGCCAGTGTCTGTTTAGAGACAGTAATCAGAGTTTTAGCCTGTCAGGTTAGTGCACTGAGAATTGTAGTGTGCAGAAATCTTACAAAAATAGATTTAAGTGAATCACAAATACAGTTTTTGTGTCCTAATGCATTTCAGATGCCTATTGGTCACATTTTCAAGAAATATGCCAAAATCTGGACTAGTCTGAAGGTGATTTGGTCAAAGTAGCTGTTCTGGTCTGCTTTCTGTCCTGTGCAATCCTATGCTGTTGTTGAATATGTCCCCTCTCCTTCATGCTGGTTTTGGTGGGCAGCATTTCACTCTCTCCACTCTGCAGCTGCTCAGATCTGAACAAAGTCTCCAAAACCAAGGAAGATGAGATGCAAGCCTTAAATCCTAATGTAGATGATAACTTTCATTTGTGACTTCAGGAGGGGATGTAAGTCAAGAGTGCACCTTCTCTGTACCCTCCTGGACTATTACACCTTTTCTAAATGTCTGCAGATGGTGGGTTGCAAGGTTCCTATCTCACCACTAGAAATGCAGAGGGCTCAAAACATGCACCACTGAGGGAGGTTTTAGGCCAAGGGAAATAATCCAATGCAGGATTCCAGTAGTGAGTCTGGATTTTATAAATATAAATCAGTGCTCTGAAAGAGTTACCCAAGCTGTTTAATAACTGCTTAATTCCTCCACTAGGACTACATTTTTTATTTCCAGTAAGCCTAGAAGATCTAAGATTTTACTACTTGAGGTAAGCAGGAACTAGAGCCAGGGGGAACTGTCTTTTAGGCTTTGCATTTAGACAAACGACACTCCTTGTTCTATATGAGTATACCAGCTATAGTGAGGTGTCTTTAAGGTTCACCATGACATTTGAGGAGTGGACAACCAGCTTCAGGCCTCCTTTTATGGACTTGCCTTACAGCATGGTATGCCTTACAGCATGGTATTTTATAGTATTATCCTTGTATTCTGGTGCACCATGCTTGTATACAGAGAACAGCTCAATATTGGGTTTATCCTTGTCCTTTTTTACTTTATTGGTCATTATTGACTGCATGCCATCCAAAACATCTCTTACTTGCTTTGTGTTTTTTTCCCTGTAACAGCTGCATTTGAGTGATGGTCTTCCAGGAATGTCTTAATGAGTCTGTGCTCCCCATGAAGGCAGCACATGTGCAGTTCAGGTATGGATGAGGAGTGTGTGGAAGGGAGGTGAAACATACCACTGATTGATGGGGAAGGCATGCGAAAAGCACAGTCATCCTAAGAGCTGTGACAGACCTGAGCTCAGGGAGGAATGACTCTGTGGAGATTTTAGGTGATAAAATCTATGAAATCTTGACAGAACATTGATAAAGTCCACGTTTTCTGTCAAAATAATGTGGCAAAATTGAGTGGATGTTCACAGATACAAAAAAATGACAAATCTGTTGGTTGACACAACAGTCGTCTCTGCTTCTACACATCAAATGCCTGATGGGTAGCATAGAAATTGAGGCCTTTCAAAAGAACAATTGCCATTTTGTCTTTAACACTAAAGTTGTCAATGATAGGGTGTTACATATCACTGCCCTTCTGTCATTAGTTATTGCCAGTAGAGCCTTTAATCATTTTAAAGGAGATTCTTAGAATAGCTTAGTCTCAGTCATGTAACTTAGAGGAAATTGCATATTGCGAATCAATGCTGTGAGTCTAAGCATTTAGTCCACCAAGTCCCTGTCCCACAAATAAGAAAGGTGTTTTAGCCAACACATGCCCATATATATGCATAAGTAAGCATTTACATACATACACATATGTATAGGTAACAAGCCTGAGGAAAGACATCCATTGGCAATTACAACACCAATTATGAAAATCTGGCAAAGTTGCAAGCAGATTTCCACAGTGGGAAGTGCTGAACAACCTTCCTGATGTCCACAGGTCTCTTCAGGATTAGTCACACAGAGACAGACAGACAGGCTGACAGTCTGTTATGACTTACTCCTCCCTGGATCACCTTGACCACATTTCCTCCACACTGAATTCACACCCCAAATAATCTTTGCTTCCTCCTGCCTGCGTGATTTCCACACCAGTGCTGCTGGGCCTGCAGCGGGGGAAGAACCAAGGTGTGTGTCAGAGCCATTGTGTTAGTTCTCCCACATTAGAGATGTGCAAGGAGGAGGCAGAATCTGCTGAAGGAAGCAGATATCTGTGTGACTTTGTGTGGGGGGACACATTTGCACATCAAATGAGGAGAAAGCCCCGTCTGCTGCACTTGAAGAAATAGGGGTGACTGTGCCCCTTAGAAAGAAACCTCATAGGCTAAGCAGCTCTGACATAAATTATATCAGGCAGATAAAATCGTTGTAGAATCAGCAGAGGAGAGAATGGCCCTAACTTGTCCCAATTTCTTGACAGGATTAAGAGAAAGGGGGAAAAAAAAGAAAAAGACATATATATACTTATGAGCTAGAAATGCAATCTTTTGTTTTTCCTTTTTATTTGCTTTCTGGCTTTTGAGCCTCCACCATGCATTTGGATCAGATAAAATAATAACTTTTTCCTTTTTTTCCATGCCTTTAGAAGTATCAGTCTTTCATTTTCATGATATCATCCCTTTCCTGTCCCTGAGTTGTAATTCTGGGTGGACTGCTGGAAGCAGAAAAGCCTGTATATCTTCTCTTCATCATTTGAATTTTCCATTCTGCTTTGTAACACACCTAGGGCCAAGAGAGCACAGGAAGTACAGAGAAAAGGATTTCCTAGTGAAAAGTGCATTAAAGAACAGCTCAGTGAAGGGCTGACTGTGTGGCCTTTGCTTCTTTATCTGGCTGCTCAGAAGCAATGTGAACTAGGTCATGATCCTTATGAACTGCTCCTCCTGTTCATGGATTAGAGATACACTAGACCTGAGGTCTTAAGTGTTGTCACTGGTTAAGCAAACGGGTGTTACCTTGTGTGCCCAAGCTCTTGGAGTAATGTGCTATCAGTTCATGGGTGTAAAGAGACTTCTCATTTTTGTGGCCATGACTGGTCACTGTTATCCTCTTATGTTATTATCCACATGTTATTTAATATATCTCATTGAGTTCTCTAAGTTAGTTCTCATTTGTCCTAAATAACATCACTGAGAAAAAAAAAGAAAGAAAAAACCCAAAGAGTTCATTCTTGATGAGCTTTTTTCACTGATGGAGATGACACCACAGTGTTTAGTCATCACAGGCCAATGGCAGGTCACTAAGAAAAATGCAAGCAGGTCACTAAGAAAAATGCAAGCACTATACTAGTTTGTATAGAGAGGATTATTACCTTCAAAATGTGTGGAATAAAGATTCTGTTCTGCTTAAGTGGTAAAGCCACACACAGGTCTTTGTCCCCTCTGAGGTATCACACTTCTAAGAAGTGAATAATGTTTGCAGAGTCCAGAGATGAGCGCTGAGGGCTGTTAGAGTCTTCAAAAACAAGAGTTATGGGCAAAAGAGTGAGAAAATTGGGGGTTTCAGTCTAGAGAAGAGAAGTCTGAGGAGAGGCTGCATAAGTGTCTTTAAACCATGATTTCTTGTGTTGCCTCAGCAAATAAATAGCACAGATTATTTCCTTCTTCACTGCCGTTGCCTTTTATGTATTAATATTGCAACATGACAGATACCAGGTTTTTAAGAGCAGATTATACAGCATCTGTCAGAAGTGACATAGCTGTTGTTGATCCCACAGTGGGCAGGGAACAGATGAGGATGTCACTGAAGGATCATTCCACCTCCGTGGTGGGATTCTGGAAGGCTCTTGATAATCTTAATTATTTCCTCCTGAAGAATGTTTTCCAATAATGTAACTAATCAAGCAGTTCTACCATTAACCCTCTGCAAATTATCTATATGCTGCCTGAATTGTTAATGCTAGATATGAACACTGCACTTCAGCAGTGGTTGCACCAATGACAAATACAGTTGTCTATTACCTCTTCTATTTCTTTCCAGTGTATCTTTTTATACTCCCAGAAATCACATTTTCCCTTCTTGGCACTGTGTCCACAGAGCCCCTCAAATAATTACCAAAACTGCAGCTGCTGTGTGTGGAGTCCTTTATCCCATACATAAACTCCATTACACTTTTTGTGCCTAGATGAATGGCTTTACAGCTGGATGCATCTAACCTGCATTGCATTGTGTTTTCTTGCATTGAGCTTGCTGGCTGATCCAAGGCAATCGGTACCAATGACAAACCTTCACTATTTACCGTCTTCTGTTTCCCCAGAAAATTTCTCTTCTTATTAAGACTTTTTACAGTATGAAAACTTTGTAGGTATTGGTATTACAGTTCCTCCCAGGTTGCTGAGAACCTTGAAGAGCAGTGAGACAGGAATGGATGTCAGCTGGCCCTTTCCACAAATGCTTTCACTTCATAAGAGTTCTCTTTTACAGTTGCATTTAAGTCCCACAAGTCAGCCATTTCTGAGCTGTTGAATGAAGGCCAAATGGATTTTTTGTCTTCCTAGTTTCTTAATTAAAACATCCTGGAGGGCAAAGTCAGATGCCTTACAGAAGTCTGTTACATCAACAAGATTATCTTTAGCCACCAGACTAGTAATTTTATCAAATGAAGATATCAAGTCAGTTTGACAGGATCTGTTTCCCATAAAACCCTGTTGATTGGCTTAATTTATATTTCCTAACGTAATTGTTTAGTAGATGAGCCCATGTCATGTCATGATTTCTCTCGGGATGTATGTCAAGCTGTCAGACTTACAGCTATAATGGGAAATCACAGAATCATGAAATTTTGTTTGGAAGGGATCTCTGGACGTCATCTTCTCCAATACCCACAATTCAAAGGAGGGCCAACTTCAGAGTCTGCTCAGGGCCTTGCCCAGTCCAAGTTTGAGTCTCTATGAGGACAGAGATTCCACAGTCTCTCAGGGAACCGCTCCCAGTGCTTTAACACAGACATTGTACAGATTTTGTTCTTGATTTGCAATCCGAATTTCTCAAGAGGTGAACTGGGCCCATTGCTTCTCATCCTTTTGCTGTGCATCTCTGAGATTTTTCTAGATCAGTTTTCTCTGTAAGACTCCATTAGACAGCTGAAGACATAAATATGTTCCCTGCTTTGCCTTCCCCTTTCCAGGATGAACAAAGCCATCTTGCTCTGCTTCCCACTGTACATTATGTGCTCCAGCCCCTGAAAGGTCACTGAAAGCACCGAGCTCACTGAAAACTGCAACAGTAAAAATTGTGTTGATTTTATCACATACCTCAGTACTTTAACAACTGGGAATGCATTGCAGGCTACATCTCCTGTACTCCCTACTGTAAATGAAGATTGACAAACATCTTTGAGGGAGGCTTATTACACCTACCTTCAGACAGGGTAAATCACCTTACCTGTACCATTCATTGCCACAGAGAGAGTCTCAAAGGCTAGTTTAAACAAGAATCCTAACTTTTGGATATCTGAAATAAGGTGAGAATAAGTCAACCAAAAGTGTGCACGCCCTGGCTAGCTCCTTCAAATCTTATGAGTGTATGTTGTCTAATCGTAATAGCTACCCTTTACCCTTGCTATTCAGTATCCTTCTCATTCTTGCCAGAATGTAGTGTACAGACCTCATACAATACAGTTTTTTCTCAAGTACAGGAGAGATCTACTTCCTGAACACTTTTTCCTACCCTGAATTAGCACATCCTATCCGGTACCAGATTCTTTGTTAGTTTTCCTTTGGTGCTGCTTATTTTAAAACAAGTTACCTATGTTGTTCATAGTGCTCATTGCTGCATATTTCTCCTTGCAGCTTTCTACTCCCCTTCCTCATAGCTTCTGATTTATGTCAATTACTGTTGGCTTCTACATTCTTTTATTTGCTTTATATAATATAGACATGCTGGTGTGTATGTGTGTGTATGTATGTCTATAAGTGACTGTATGAGACTGTCAGCGTGCCTGCTAAGCCAGCATGGTTTTATAAACAGCATGTCCTCTTTCTAGAGTTACATCATTTCAGTTTGGGGGAATCTAATAAGACCTCTTTTAGAAGTTCCTGATTACCATCCATATTTTTGACACTGCTTTAAATTCTCTGTCTCTGCTGAGTTGACTAATAGTTAGTTTTGGCTTGGTGGAACTGGCCTATTTGAAGCATCGAATATATAAAATATCTGTTTATATACTCACACATACACTGCCTCTCTGTGTATGAACACATAAGCATACATGCATATGTGTGTGCACACACGCACAGCCGTGCACACAATGTTATTGTAGACGTCTACAGGTCTGCATAACCCAGTCACTCTCAGCCTGTTGTTGGGAATTCTCCTCACTCTACCCAGGATCTCTTTCCAATTTAGCTTTATGGAAAAGCAAGATAACCAAGAAATCTTCCTGGAGTCACAAGTTAAGAATCTATGGAGCTTATAATGGTTCCACCCTACTTTAAAAACTATGAACTTTGTAATTCCCATGGTAACCAAAATGTCTGACCAAGTAATCCTTTAACGTTCTGCCCCAGTTAAATACAGCTTTGATTGTGCATAGAATAAAGTGAAATCATATAACTATCTGATTATCCTCTATGGTAAACTGTAGATAGAGCAGTGCTATAGTAGGAAAACTGAGAACTGTAAATTACATTTTCATACAATATATGTTTTTTATGTGAAACATTCTATTTTGTTTTTGTTGCTTAAAGGCCATGTTGGGGGGTATTTTAGAAGGGTGTTTCCTTCCCAAGCTTTTAAGCAATACAGCTACTCAGACAGACTCCTTTGTTCTTTCTAGTGAAAGAACAGAATGAAAAAGGCACTGAGTTTCCTTCCATGCTTTTCTTATACTCACATAATGTCTCCTTTTAGCTGTCTTACCTATGAAGTGATCAGCTTTGGGGACTTCAGTACTCTTCATTAATATTGATTATTGCTCATTTCATGATCTTTTGGGTGCAAAATGGAACTGTGTCATCTTTCCCTGTTCCCCACCTCAAATTCCACATCACACTGTGCTCTCAGGAATATGACTATCTTCCTTGTAAGACCACATAGATTATACCACAGTGTGAAAGAGGTCCAAAGGAGGTGGGATGTATGAAACAGCTGGTTTCAATCTAGCTGGTTTGGTTTTTTTTTTACTCCAGCTGAGAAGCTGAGGCACTATGTTTTGTTCCTGTTACTAGGTCTAATACCGTATTGACCTGCACCACCATGGGGTAGAGTTCCCCTAGCTTTCACAGGGATCTTCAAAAAAATATTTTTTTGCTTTATGCTTAGGACCTTTTTTGATGCACTGAAGATCTCCTAGAGTATTGCACACAAATCTTTGTAACTTACAGTTTAAAATATTGTTTACAGATGGAAAGATTGTGGAAAGGGGGAAAAGGAAAGGGCAATAGAATCACAGCCAAACTAATGTAAATATCTTCCTTCCAGTAGCTGGTAATAGACAATCAAACTGCCTGCCCTTCCCAATTGTGATATTTCTCTGAGAGAGATGCTGAGAGGTTTGGAGAGCTCTGACAGAAAAAAGTGGTTTTGTTCAGATGAGCTGTTGATAGAGCTTGGTCCACGTCATGATATTTTGGACATTGGTCAAACCCACCCCAAAATGTTGGCTTTTCTTTCACGTTCTTTCCTCTGAGCAAAGCCACAAAATGGTTACCAGATTGGCCTCTTTCCTGTTGCTGCCCTCTATTTTCCTTCTTCTGAGGGGTATGGAGATGGTCACCAGTGTTGTTCTTAGTCAGTGATGTGCATTGGTTTCACCAGCTCAAACATCTGCCCAGAAAACCGTTCAGTTAGAGCTGGATAAAACAACTCTTGCTTTTTTTTAAAGCTCTCTTATGCTTTCTAAGAATTTGCACTGGGTCTGTTCCATCTCAGAGATGTTCTTTTTCCGTATCTCACATTGGCCTTTGTGTTTTTTATCCTGGGAATTGGGCTGAGAGACAAGAAGGATGAGGAAGAGGAGTTTGATACTCTTGCTGTTGTGAATTTAGTGATTAAAGCCTTGAGAACAGATTAAGCTGAAATTGCAGTTTGGGAAATGTAACCTGATAAAATAGCACAGACTTCACTCCTCCCTGTGGGAATCACAGCCAGCAGCTATTTCTGATACACAATGAGCTGAGGTTCCCCCTCTCCCAGCCCCCATGTTTTCAGCTGCCTTTGTTGTTCTGTAATGTTCATGTTCCTTGCACGTCTCAGGCCTTAAACCTCTCCCTTGCTAAAAAGCAGTCTTTACTGAAATCAGGGAAGCTGCATGGAAATGAAAATAAAAATGTGTGAGATTAGGAAAAAAAAAAAGATGAAACGAGTGTCCTTAGCTTCTCTAACCCCTACCCTTCCAGTTGGATTTTGATGGCTGACGGCTGGGATTTAGGAAGGAATTTTTGTTTGTTTATTTGTTTTCACTACAGGCAGATGAAACACTTGGAAGGAACAACCAACAAGACATTGGGAGGCAACGTTTAGACATTATTTCCTCTTGGCCTCAGTGCCTGCCTGTGTCTCCACAAGTGGAGATGCTGACCAGAAGACTGGACAGCAGATTTCCTGGGGAAACACTCCAATCAGAGGAGAATAAACCCACATTGTTCCTGTCCTGACAACTACTTCAGAACCCAACCAGTCTGGTAGTGACTTCCAGACCTGACCTGGGCTACGGATTTGCTCTGCTTCTAAAAAGCATGCCCTGAATATCTTTAGTGGTGACACAGTGTCCAGCCTCTATTTGCTAGCCTGCAAGAATTTGCCTTTGAGGGGAGATTTTCTAGGATCCTGCTAATATTCCCAGGGGAAACCTCATAGCACACCAAGCGCTTTTCCATCACCTGCACCAGGGGATGACAGGACCTGGTTTTTGTGCAGCATCTGGCTAGACCATCTACTTCTGATGACATTACTCAGAAAATTTGATGAGGCTCCTTCTTATGAATGAGGCTCCTTCTTATGAAGGTCCTGTTGTCCTTTACATAAAAGAAAGAACTTGATACTGTCTGCCACAGGAGCAAGTAGTTCTTGTGATTTATCTGAGAGCAAGTGACATACAAGAGATTGCCAGGATGGTAGGACTCATAGGACCCAGCCAGCAGAGGGAATGACTGAGACAATGAGCCCAAGTCTATCTTGCCCAGCATTTACAGTTGTCCAGGGCACTTGAGCTGTTGCAGCCTGACTGTTCATCACACCTCCATGCTGCAGTTCACCAGGATCATGACATACTGTCACTTCACAGGAAAGAGCCCCCGGAGGCAAAGCTTTCCTGGAAACTGAACTGAATTTCTGGAGCTCCCTGTTATACAACTAACACTGGGAACCTGGCTATGCCAAGAAAGAAAAGTACAGTTTGTGACTTGCCTTTCCCCTAATCTGTTGTTCAAACACACAATGACACAGACAAGCAGACCAGATATTTCTCCTGTGTCACGAAAAGGCAGATGGAGTGGCTGCTAACACTGCTTGTCCTCAGGAATGCTTGGGAGGGATGAAAATATCACGCTGAGGGGGAATCTAGTTGTTAGAGAGCAAAGGAGAGAAGAGAGAGGACTGTCGTAGTATATCTGCAGAGGATTTTTTTTTTTCTTTTTGAATCTGCAGGACATACACACAAACCACATGGTTCAGCCTGATTGCATTACTTAGCAATGATCACACTTACCTCCAACTGCACCAGGCAGGGTTTCTCTGTACACCACAACACAGAGTTTTTCTTTCAAAAGAAAATTTTCTGAACTCCCAGTCTGACTGTGGCTAAGTATAGATCTTGGGATCTGGGTCAGGTCTTGTTTTATCGCTGTGGATTTTACCTAATCCTCATTGAGTACTGCCAGAGCTTCTCTAACCTCATTTTTTTCCTTTTGATACCTCTGATAACATCATCTACCAGTCATGGTTCTTTAAATGTCTTAAGGTTTTTTCCCTAAAATAATGTGTGTATGAGAGGAAAGATACCAAATACAAACCACCCCACCCCCCAAAAAACGGTGAGGGAGAAGGGGGAAGAACTGAGAAATATTAAAAGGAGAAACTCCTGCCTTTGGTGGGTGCATTTTCCAAGGAAAATAGAAGAAAATATAACAGACACCAAGAACATCATGCAATTTTCTGCTGCCAGCCCTTTTTATGACTTTAAAAACCAGTTAGGTTTTATTCAACATAGTTTCTGGGAAGGAAAAAAAAAGGCGGGGGGGAGGATCCACACACTTCTAATCATATTCAAGTAGGCACTGTACAAAACCTCCTGGAAGCCAGCAGTGGTGATGACTGGCTCATTACCATTATATAAATAGTATTTAAAGTGCAGCTGGGCCCTCACATGAGCAGAGAACTAATTGATGCCGAAATATGTTCATTTCAAGTCCTGTGACTTCACGTGGAAAATATTACACTGGCTAATTAATGGCAATGAGAAGAGATGATGCATTGCCTTATAAAACAAGCAACTGAAATGTTGAGCTTTCATCCAAAAGGAAAAAGGGGAGGGGGGGAAGAGCTCTGGAAGTTTAAAGCATAAAAAGCCCCAACAAAATAAAATGCTTGCTCACATACTCACAGTGACACACACATAATCAAGATCTAGAGACATGCAGGAGGAAATGACTTGCTATTTATCTAATGGCTCTCAAGCCAAATTTGAGTTTATTGTATGTCCTTGACAGAAAGACAGCACAAAGCCCAGTGTTTATACAGAAGAGTTCAGGAAAATATAAATGCCTTGATTCTGACAATTCTGAACACTCTCTACCTAATATCCTTTTCAAGCAGCAAAGTTGCATCTATGGTATCGTTATTTAATACATACAAATATGAGTTAGCTGAAACTGGGAATACAAGCTTCAGTTAATGGAAGAAATGAATTGGTCACTGTTGTGCAGACAGATAATTATCATGGTCTCCTCTAGCCATAAATCATACAAATGTGTGAATTGAAACTTTAATGAAAGCTTTTAGTCTAATGTATGGTTAGCCATACTAGAAGGTGCAGGGAGCTATAACAAAGGTATGGCCAAAAAGATTAGAAGTATGGACAAGCCATTTTTAGGTAAGGCCAATAGGACTAGATCCGTCACTGGTTAATTAGGTGACTGTTTATGAATACCAGGTTGTCCCTACCAAGTTATGACCCTTCTTTACTCTAGGATGCATTGAAAAGGAAATACCTCCTGCAAGTTGTTCAAAGACACAGGTGAGGGCTGCTTCATGCAAATATGAAGTCACAGAAATTAGAAAACCAGCATTGGGTGTCTGGCAGCTTCCCTGCCTTAAGAGGACTGTTTGGCATATAGACAATACCCATGCTTTGTCTCAGAATGGGATCTGACAGCCCTAAATGCTGGGTTTTCCAATGCCCTCCTAGAAGACTTTATGATAGTGCCACTGATCTCATTGTCAGGAAAAAACTGGCTCCAAATTTCTCCTTTGTTTATCTCTTCCTATTTTCTGCAGTCTGGATGTTTTATCTCCCCTCCCTGTTTACTCAATGCCTGGTTTTCTGTTTTTTCCATGTTTTTTTTGCATCTTCAGATCTTTATCCTTTCCGCATATAACATATGTTCCAGTTCTTTCATCATTTAAAGGTGTTTTCTTTGAATTTCATGATCTTGTCATTGTCTTCTTTTCAAGAATCAAATTCATTGTTCTGGGTTTGATCTTTCTACATTTTGTGGCTCAGTGACTTGATCCCTTTGCACAATTCCCACTGACCTGTCTTGTTGCTAGTTCATGCCATAAACCAACATTTGCCATAAACCCTTGGCTCTTTTTTCTTTTCTTCTAAATGTTACTTTCCCATTAGTTCTTTGTGATGTTTTCTTTTCTTATGGGCACCAGTGAATAGAATTAGACTACATCCTTCCTTTATGTCATTTACTCCCAAATTATACTCCCGATATTGCTTTTCTTCTACTTTTCTGCCTGGTTGTTTTTGTGACTCCTCCCAAATTACTGCTGTTTGTAAATTTTATCAAGCGCTTGATTATTTCCATTTCCAGAGATTAGTGAAGATGTTAAATGAGACTCTTGCAGAATCCAAGTAGGCACATCTGTCTCCATGAAACAATGTTTATAACTAAACCAGCCGCAATGATTTTTGGAGTAGAATCTCAGGAAATTATTACTGAAAACCCAAAAATGTATCATCCGCTCAGAATAATTTCTCAGTGATATTGCAGTACTAGCAAGTGCTGTTAATGTGGAGTGTCAAAGGCCACACCAAACTAGGGCTGGTTTTCCTTCCCCTGCTTCAGTTTTCTGCAACACAAGTAGGCGTTACTTGGTTTGTGCATAGCTTAGGGTACCACTTACAGCCAGGATGTCACATGAGACAATATAGCCCCACCAAAGGATAGACTGCATTAGCAGCTCTCTTTGTTTAAATTATCTGAGCTCTGCCTATCCACCCTTCCGTCATGATGGCCACTTGTGACATTTGCTGTCCAAAAAACCAATGTACTCTTCCCCCTCCCCCCCCCCCAAAAAAAAAAAAACCAACCCACCAGAGCAAATCAAACCCACCCAGACAAAGCTTTCCATTCTGTGTGCACCTCCCCTAGGGAAAAGGATAAAGCACAAACACCACCAGGCAGATGGCAACTATGTTATTTTCTGCCCTACTGGCAGGGGCTCAGAAACAGTGGCAGTGAAAATGCATAAGATCCAGGACAGAACAAAATCAAATAGTTTCTCATAATTTCCTTTTCAACAGTTCAACATTTCATTCCAGCTAATGAGAATGTCATTGTAACGCCCACAGTGGTAGAAATTCAGAATACCTATTCCTGAAACAGGCTTTCCCAGAAAGACTTGCTTATAGCTATCTGTGGGCATGTATATTGTGTGTACATTTACCTTTACTCTTGCAGCAAGTGGGGCTAGTATGGGGCACCTGAGAGCTATAGGGGGAGAGTGAACTTTATCCAGGACTCCCTTCATATGATCTTCAAGCCTCCCCTGTATTTGTTGCCATGCAGTCACACTTCCCAAATTCATCCCAGCAGTTCCTTTAATCACACCCCCACATGTTTTTGTTTGTTTATTAAGTGCAGACTGCATGGCCTGGGGCAGGCAAAGCAACTGAGACTTGCCACATTTCAGATTCACACCTGCATCTGGGATGCAAGTGTGGTCTTCCAAGTGTGGTGTGTCTTGGTTACTGACTGTTCAATAAGCAATAATGGAGAGGAGGGCACTGGGCCCAGGCCACCTCAAATAGGTATTTACCTGAAGCTCCACACCTGTCTGTGTCCAGTGACCTTGTCTGGCAGTCTTGGGCTCCCCTCTCCACTGCTCTGTTCAATGCATGCATCATTTGCTGCTACCTAAGCTTGCTGTAATCACTGTGGTGTAGAGCCTGGATGGAGTCCAAAGTCTTTTGCCTGAGGTTGCAAGGAAGATCACTGAAGAAAGCTGTGATTTGGAGCATTATCTCCCAAATCCTAATTAATTTCCCTACTGGCAGAGACCTCTCTCCCTCCTCTTGTGGTTTAATTTGCACACCTGAAATAATGAATGAAAATAGAGCAGGAGCAAGAAGAGTGAGGCTGCTGGGCTAGTGCAGGGCTTTGAACACACCCTCAGAGGGGAGCTCCAGTGTGGAGGCTGGCTCACTTGCTCCAGTGCAGGGGCCTTTTCCAAATTCAACTCCACCTGGGAGCCCAGGTTACAAATCTTCTCAGGCCTCAAGGGTCTGAGATCCCCTTGAGGGATTGCTTCCCTTCACCCTCTGCCAAGAAAAAAGACCTCCATTTAGTGCTCTGTAGATGAGGAGCCTGTGTGTGCAGCTGTACATTTACATGGGCATGCAAGAAACGTGCACACTTTGGGAACCATGTCTGTGAAGTCTTGGACAGGGTGATGCCAGAAGACTTCAGGAATGGTCCTCTAACTTGAAGACCTTTAATAACACAGGCGATGATAGAAAATTTGTGATGACCAAGGGACTGACCTAATTTTCTTGTGGGATAGACTCTGGCATGAACAGCCTTCCTCCTGTCTCTTGTTTCTCATGTCTGTTTAAGCATTGACATGGATGCCCTTTAAGTTTTATCTTCCACTGGCATGAAAACTGTTCTCCAAAGATTTCTGGTTTCATGTTGCCTTTTATTGTACTAACAAATGTTAACTCAGTTGAAACAGCAGACTCTTGTGGTCTACTGTTTTGGTGAACTGAGCACAGAATACCTATCTTAGCTAAAGTGAAATAGACAGGGGGTAAAGTACAGTTCAGCAAGAAGTCTTACACCCCCCTCTGTTGTTTTTTCTCCATCTTTTTAAAATTACTTGGATTCATATTTTTAAAAATTATTGCTAGGCAGGGTTGTTTCAGAGCTGAACTATCCTCTAAACAGCTTTGACCTAGTGATCTCAGAAGGGAAGAGAAAAAGTGGCTGAAACCACCAGTAATCTCCAGCTGCATCTATGTCTTTGGACAAGTTTGATCCAAACCCAAACGCTGACAGATCAGGGCCTGTACTGTGCAATTTTTCATTTGATACTCTCCAGCTTTGATTTCTGTAGAGGGGAAAGGAAAGGATGGGTAGGGGATCAAAGGTACCAGCTACGTCCACACCCTCACGTTAAATTCAAACCCACTTGCTTTAGGATGTTAAAGAAGACATAGAGGAAAAACAGAAAAAATATAGGAGGAAAAGTAGAAGACAGTTTGCAGAGAGAGAGGGGAAAAGAGGGGATTTGAAGCTCATATTCCATTGAAAGTTCAGCTGGCAAATGTAAACGTTATAGAGAAACATACACATGTTTTTTTCTTCAATTTTGGCATATATACCTCCTGTCATACCACCGTCCGGAATGGAGCAGGAAGGTTGGTTTTACCCAGTTCCTCTTGTGCTATGCTGGCAGAGTTGTAGCGGATTGTTTGAGTGTCAGCGTGGTGCCTTCCCAGCTGGCAAAGAGCAGATGCAAAATGGAGGAGGATCACAAGATGCCACTGGAAGAAGTGAAGTTGCATCAACACTTTCTTCAGGGAGGCTAAGCCAAGGAGTGGGTTGAGTTCTGGTGCTCTCCTCTGATCCATGTCTAGATATCCATCCTCTCACTGATAAATAGCCTATGACTGTAGAAGTGTAGTCTGAGCTCACACAGCCCGCAAATCCCATCTGCCTCTGGGGCACATGATCTCAAGCCTCTTCTAAAGTGGATTCTGGGGTGGGCTTATTTGTCCAACATTGGTTGCCAAAAGAGCAGCTGGGAAATGCGGAGGCAGCTGGGCCGGGCATGGTGAATGTCCTTAAAGACTGATGTAGTAGAAGAGTGTAGCTTCAGACAGGAATCCAGACTGGAGGGATTTCAGGCCATTTGGTTGGCGTCAAGGTGGTTATCTGACCTGGAGGGCATAGCTGGGAGAGGTGCCATGAGAATAGGCTCAAATAAGCCAGTACCCAAAAGTATGGGACTGGCTGAGGGAGAAGGGCTGGAGTACAGCCTGTGAACCCTGAGAAGCTGTATCTAGATCAGCAAGTAAGATGTGCAGCATCAGACTGGCTTTGTCAAACAGAATTAATTTCCTTTGCAGCAGCCGCTCCCAGGGCATAAGGAAGTCTTCCTGGGGACCAAAAGCTTTCACGGGGTCAGTGACACTTTGGAATAATGGTTGGATTAAATAACATTTTGTATATATGTGTATGTGTATACTAGGGATCACAGACCACTGTGCTGGAGATAAGGGTGAGTATGTGGCTGTTGTAAAGGGCCTTGAGTCACTTCTTGCACTAAACTAGGGTTTGTCTTGCCCAGATATTACTGCAACAGCCGTTACTGGGGAAAATCCTGCCTTTAACGGAAGGGAGCCAGGACATGGTTTGGCCCAGAGGGAGTCCGCTGGGGGTCTCCATCACTGCATCAGGAGTGCAGAGTGAAGCAGGTGTTCTGAAAGAACAGGTTCTGAAAGAGCAAACAAAGAGCTTTGGAGAGGACCTTTAAGGGTGCCGAAGTTAATCTGTTAGCGATGAGGCTTGTTGCTGCTGAAATATCATGAAGAAAGTTAGGGGAGGTTCTTTAAGGGTCTGGCTTCAGGGGCTGTACTATTACCTGTTTTTTGTGTAGCCGGAAGTGCTGTTCACCAGTGATCCACAGACAGAATAGCATTTGCCCTGGGAGACAGAAACATTCTTCTAGGGTGAAGCCTTTTCAGCAAGAACTGACCAACCCAAACTCCTTTTTAGAAAGGGCAACTTCTGCTGGGGCAGACAGAATCCCAGTCCCCTGCAAACTTTGATTCCATGAGAGACAAATGATAGCAGAAACTGGTGCTGGAGGGATTTCCTGCAAGGACAGGGGATGTTCTGAACACGTGATTCATACTCTGCCTAAATGTTTCTTTTCCACTGCTGCCTTCTCCGGTTTCCCTTAATTAGCCAGCTTACCTGTCACTGGCTTGTCCTCCAGGAGGACATCGGCAATCATATTCACAGTGCCCCCAGCATGAGTCCTCCCTTCTTACCTGCTGAAGCTACAAAAGGAAAAATGGGCCAAACTCCTTCCCTGGTGTGCTGTCAATAGTTACACTTCAAATGAACTTGGTCTAGTAAGCCACTTTCCTTTAACAATCCTTTCCCAATGCTAAATTAGACAAGTTATAGTCAGTAATTTCTGTCAGAACCTTCATCAAGAACTTCTCCCTGTATGGAGATGGAAAGATTGGTAGCTTTTTATCTGTCTTAATATCTGCATTCATGCTGATATGGGGCCTAGAGGCCTCTGTTTGTCCTCATAGCTAGAAGAGCAACAACACCTAGTGAAACACATGCACGATCACTTACAAACATAATTCTACCCCAGCCTGGAGGGTCTACCAGGGAGTTCATTCTGAATGGCATTGTTCATTCTTTGATCTCACTGATAGTGCCAGCAAAGGAGGCCCCACTTGGGAAGCCACTGCAAAAGCCTTATCTGATTGCATTTATTAATAAGCTAGGCTGAATTTGAATGATTCATCTAGGAGGGAATGCATCCCACTGCATAATCCACACACCAAGACATGCAACCCTTGCTTTCATGAGGTGAACTATTCCAAAAGGTGCAGGAGAAACAGCATGGAGAGGGGAGGATTGAGTTTGGAAACAATATACTAGCTGATGTGTAGCATCCAAACATAACTAATAAGAGAGTAACAGCTGCTAAACTACCAGCAAGCACACCAAAGAATGACATATCTCGTACAGAGCCATGAGACACATTGCTCAGAGGACAGCCTGGAACCTAGACATGACTGCCTGGCATTAAGGTAATGTCATGGAGCCATTACGTGTAAAGACCATGTGGGTTTAAGAGAACTTGCCCAGATGGCTTCTGCCCCATAACCAGTACAGTCATAAACAGCATGTGCTATTTCCTCATCATCAATCACAGAGGCTTCCCTTGGCCAGAGAGTGCAAAAGATTGATTATTCTTGGCTGATCTTTTCTTGCTGGACAGAAGCTTCCTGGTTCACATTCAGATTTACTAGAATTGGCTTTGTCATTCTCAGATTACTAGTTCAGCTGCTCCATTAGGGGAATGTCCAGGAATGGAGAAGAAGGGGAGAGGTTCCAAAACTTGACACTGGAAAGTCTGAGACATGCATTTCTCTTTTTAGCTCTCAATATAAGTTTGAACCATATTTAATGCAATGTCAGCTTTATGAGGTCATTGGCTCCAAAGTCCAACTCCCAAACCAAGGGTTCCTCTGATAATGTGAACCATTGTGCATTGCATCTCCCACTTGCTTTGCTGTGTGCATTTGCAACAAAAAGCAGTGGGTTAAAGAAAAACACATGAGGAAAATGAAGCATGGTCAGTCAGAGAAAACTCATGGCACAGCTGTCCTCTTAGTTGTCACCATTACGAATATGTGAGACTTCCAAAGTTGAAAGCTCACATTGACCTTGATAATTACATCAGCGACAAGGAAGCACCTCCAGCAATAAAGGAGATCACATTCTTGATTGCTGGAATTCTAATAATTTGGTTTTAATTTTGTAGGTATTTAAGCAGATAAGAAGAAACAAAGATTCTTTGCTGGATCTTTGCCTTGGAACAACTATTCATCTTGCTCTGTTTACCTGAGGCTAACAAGTTCTTTTCTTCACCTCTGTCTAGGTGGTATCTCTAGTGACTGAGTTCGTTGAACTAATACAAGTGAGCAAAAGAACTTAATTCAAAACCTCATGCAGACAAGGAGAATCTGCATGGATTTCCAGATGCTATGAGTTAGATCATAAACAAGTGCTGCTTTACAGCTCCAATAATACAGTGTTGATCACCTTTGTCTGAAAAAGCAGGGACCCAAAAGATCCTCAAAGCTTTTGCCTCTCTAGAAAGTGCAACCTTAAATAGACACACATGTCCCCAAAGCCTTTTTGGAATGTGACTGCAAAAACACATTCTAATGCATCAGTTCATCATTCATTCTTTAGTTCAAATACAGTTTTAAAAAATGGTCAGAGCAAGCAATGGAACCTGATTTTGAATGGCCATTTCACACCTAACTTTAAGCACAAGTAACAAAGATGCAGCCACCCTAAATTCACTCTAGCTCTATGATTAGAGAACACTTACAATTGCACAGGTTAGAAAGAGAAACGATAAGTTAAGCATTTAAAATTAGGTTAAATTTACTTTCATTTCATTGCCAGATTTGAACCAGACAAAATGGTCTATCTACACATTTTCTGTTAGTTCCTACCTTCCAGAGTAGATGATGGATAGGAAACATCAAGCCAGAAGTTGATGTTACAGTAAGCTGTAAGCAAAAGGGAGTTGTAATTGAAAGTATTTCCATACCATGGGCACTGCTGAGTGGCTGCCATGTTAATTATATGATCCCTTCTTCTAAAGCAATCTTCCACTTGGTTACCAAGTATAACTGCTGCCAAGAGGTTTCTGAAATGCCATCAACAATTGTGCTTTCTGACAAGAAAATGAAGTTAACTAATTGTAAGGACCCTTTGCTGATGACCTAAAAAAAACCCCACTGGCTTCTCTTCCTGGAGAGAGAGCAAATAACGTGGGTCGTGTGCATTAATATTTTTGCACTGACATAACTTTGGCACAGACCTTGGGTTCTTGCCAAGGTGCCACCTGGAACCGACAGCATACATTTAACACAACACAGAGCAACAGTCATACAAAATTAAATCACAAGACCCTATGCAGCCCAGTACCTTACCTCCGGCAAAGGGGCATAGGGGATAACGGGAAGAAGTATAGGACACAAAGCAGATACAGCATGATCCTCCTCTTAGCAGTCCTCCCATGGCCTCTGTGTGATTTAAAGTCATCCTGGACTAAAGGTTATTTCTCAGGTTGCTGGGATTAGTGCCCACCAAAACATATCACTGGTGGACTAATCACATTCTGAGCCCTTGTGTAAGTTAAGTTCCATAATACCCTGTGGGAATGCATTCTTTGATTTAAATACACATTGTGTAAAAAGGCACTTCTATGAGATCAATGGCAATCCACTGCCTGTTAACCTCACTGGTGTTCTGCTAACTTTATTACAACAGAGAAGTAATTACTAATTGTTACCTATTCGCTTGCTTTGCGTAATTCATAATTCTATAGGGTTCTATCATACTCCCCTCTGTCACCTCTTTTCTAAGTAGAAGCTCTCTAGCCTGTTCTGTGCCTCCTGGCAAAGCTGTAGTACCATGCCTTTTCCAGCTTTATAGTATCTTTTTTTACTGGGGTGGGACCAGAACTCCACTTGCACCCCTCAGTCTAAACCATGGTGAAACTATATTCTCTGGTTTCATCTCAGTTGCATTCCTGATATTCTGTGGGCCTCTGTGACTGCCAGTGGGCACTGAGCTGCCATTTTTAGACAAGCAACTGTCATGGCTTCAAAATCTCTTTGTGAATAGAAATAGCTAAATTATAGCTCATCTGGATAGTGATTCTCCCCGCACACCCATATGTGTTACTTTGCATTCATCAAAACTGTGTTTATGGAATTGAAATCCCTGATCACTCAGGTTCATTAGTAAGTTAACAGCAGAGAAACAGCTCATCTCGTAATGGAGAGCCATTTTAACCACAGCCAAGATTGTTGTCACCCAAACAGATTAGTGGTTAATAATTCATTGATATAGCAATCTACAACTGCATTTTACATGTATGGCTAAGGTAATTTTTCACCTCTGCTTTAATTTTAATCAGGCACTTATTTGCCAGGCATGCTGTAGCGTAATGTAGATAGTTTATAACTGAACCAACTTCGTGTCCAGATGGGAGCAGAGCTGCCCTGGCAACCTGGCCAAAGAACTGAAAAAGGAAAAAAAGGCAAAGAATAGAAATTGCCAGGACAATCTAGCTTCCAGTCTTCTTCCTAGCAGCAGTGCATTCCCTGGACATCTCAAGATTTAGAAAGTTTAGCAAGTCTTTCCACTTGCCAATACGTGGATGGGAGCCTTCATTCTGCCATTTCATGGTGGCTTCAGTTCTTTTCTGCCTCCTTTTCTCTTAGCTTCTTCCCTTTTCTGATGGCTGTTTTAAACACACAGCCACGTTCAGGAAATCACCAGCTCCTCTAAAGTTTCTTCTTAAAATCTACATCGCTGTACAGCTGCAAAATATTCCTCTGTAGGACCGGGTATCAAATTAAGTACAAATTGTTCTGGTTACCCTTAATTGTGTTGCCTCTTCATACTGACACACTTTCTGCAGACATTGACATTCTGCTTCAGAGACTGCCCCATTTTGTGTTGGTTTGCACAAAGCCTAGCCCAACAGGTACTTGATTTTAAAATATGAGGAAAAGATGTTTTGCAGGATAACGTTACAGCTGTCACAGAAAGAGCTGGCTTTGTGTAATTTTGGAGAAGTGATAAAAGAAAGAAAGAAAGCAGGGGCAGCCGCATTGCTTTTCTGCAATAGTAATGACCCTTGCCGTTATGTTTCTTATCAACTTCTCAGCTTTTTCCCACAAACTGTTAAAATGCTTATAATGACAAAGGATCCTTTTTACCACTAATCTTGCCTCCTTTTCAGTAATTTTTCTATAATCAACCAGGGTTAGAAATGGCAAATATGACACTGTGCCCTCCTGGCTCGGATGTGCTTTCAGCCTTCAAAGATTGTAATTTTATTCCTATCTCTGCCACCAGGCTAGTGATACTGTGCCAAGATGTTTCCTCCTCTGGAAAATAAATGCAATTATTTTGGAATCTCCTTTGCAAGTCTGTTGTGAGATCTGCTGACACAATGTACTGTATAAGAGCTGGTCAATATTATGATTATTGTTGTTATTCCTCTCGAAGTTTGAAAGCTGATTTGCAATCTCTCCTCCTTCCCCTTTTCCTTTTCATGGCTGAGGCATAAATTGGCAGCTGATGCGATCTTCAGGATTTATTTTTTATTATTGACCTTTTGCAAAGCCTCAGCAATTGTTTCTTTCCCTTTCTGAAATATATATGCAGCTCTAAGAACAAGTCAAAAGCTGAAGTGCTATTTTTGAATGGGTTTCTACACTTACTCTTATTTTAGTCCTTTTTCTCTCTTTGTACCCCCTCCTTAACAAATACAGAAATTAATGGAATTCCATTTTGGAAAGGCATGAGAAACAGATGCAAACATGCATGCATCAGGCAAGGCATTCTCTGAAACCTCTTCAATTGGAAGAGCAGATTTAGAAAGACATTTGATGCTGGTAGCCTGCTGAATTGCTACCAACCAGCACAGCAGGACAATTGTCCATCTAGCTATATAAATAAGCAAATAAGTATCACACACAAGTAAATATATTTGTATAAAAGCGTGTATATATTTTCCTCAGAGCAGAATTGCAAAGCTGGAATTAGGATAAGTAGTCTCTGTATGTCCCTTTGAAAATTTTATTTCCTGATTAATATGCTTCATGCTATTAGAACAGTTCTATGGTTCTCAACATGTCCTCTCCCTGCATTTTCATATGATCTCAGTCCAGACATAGATGAGGCTATTGTAGGCTTCAGTTAAGCCTGGTACAGGACTCATGAGATGGGTGAGATACCTGGAGGGTTTTCATATTCTCAGGTTTCCAAATGTTAACAAGAAATTCACAACAGCCCTGCCTAACCCCATAGTTTTTCTAGCATTTGGAAGCAGCTCACTTTTTACCTGAGGGATGTCTGTGGAGGGATTGCCCGTAGAGGCAGAATGTCTACCTCACACATGCACAAAATGGCAGTCCAGAGCTTTGAACATTTTGTTGTCAGGTACAGCACGTCTGGTTTCTGGTGGATCTTATCCCCAAATCCTGCAGATTTGGCTGATTCTATCTGCAGAGAAAAACAGTGGCAACTTCCTCCATGTGTCAGGCTGAAAGCAAGGGAAATCATCTTCCTTGGCCTGACAGCCTGGGGGCCAGCTGAGAGGATGAATATTTGTACTCTCAAAACCAGGCTGTGATTCCAGTTCATTTGTGTTTCAGTTATGAGAAATTTGACTCACTCACTCTGGCCCAGAGAGGAGTTGAACTGGTGGCATCGCAGCGAACAATGCTTTTCCGAGGATGCAAGCAGCAGAGCTGTCTCTGCATGAAGGACTGTAAATGCAACATTGTAGAAGGGCCCCTCTGGAGACCCTGCTGACGACTTATACATAAGGGGAAGTGATGTTTTACATGCAGCCCTGTTGGATGGTGTTTACCCCAAGCAAAGAGAGGGACATTTCTGTGCGCATGTTTTGCTTGACTATTGTTAGCACATTACTAGTTTACTGTAATACAGTGAGACACCGTGACGTTGCACTCAAACTCCATGCCCACTTCTGTATATACAACTCAGTGAGGCCCAGTTCCCCAGGTCGTTACCCGGCTCATCCTTTGCTGTCAGGAAACACCCTCTGCCAGGATTTGGTGCACTGAGTGTTGCAGATTTGATCCGGACAGGACCAGGGACTCCTGTGGAGACAGGTTGCACAAAATGCAGAGAAAAGTCAGATCAGGCAGTGACATAAAACAGCAGAGCCCTTTCCTTCTCTTCGAACATCTTGTGGAGCAACTTGTCAAAAATACACACAGGACACTGGAATCAAGACTGAGCAGGAAACAGACCTTTCCTAGGGGACGACAGTAATGGGCGGAGTTAGATCAGCAAGGAATAAAATGGCAACAATTAGAAGGATGAAAGCCCCTTGTCCCTCACAGCTCAAGTCCATCCTCTGGGAAGAGACGTTCGTGGGTCTCACCTATGTAAGGCTTTTCCACCCCTGGCCCCGACAGCAGGCTGAGATGTTCTTCATAGGGCGGTCAGCCAGCTGTTGTCTCCATGGACTTCCCCAGCCCTGTGATGCCTTGCCAATGTCAAAATGAGCCCATCATCCTCTGGCTGCCTTGGAGTGAGGAGAAATACCTTGAATGGCTGTCATCACCTGCTGTTCAGTTTCCACACATGCCGGTACAAGCTGTGAGGAGCTGGAGAGTCAGTCCTTTGCCTGCCTCAATTTCCTCATCTATAAAACAGCAGTCAAGACCTTTTAGTTCTCCCACCAGTAGTGGGCTAGAGACCTAATGTAATAAAACAGTACTGTCATGATAATTTTCTGCGATGTGACTGCCTCTATTATTATAAATGTTCTCATTTTCACCTGGGGTCTATTTCCTAAGCTCCAAAGAGCAGTCGTGATGTGGCATATGTTTTCTTACCTTGCTTAGATGATTACATACAGGGACATATCATAAAAAGCATGATTCTGGAACAGAAGGACAGCACAGATTTTGCATTTAAATCTTGTCTTCAGCCATACTTGGGAAACGTGTTATATGTTCCAAGAGGCAGCACCATAACCTTTAGTCCTATCCCTGTTTTTTATTTTTTCCTGCCTGAATTTAATTTTAAATTATACTGGCTAGCAATATCCACCAGGCGACGCTAAAGTAATCTGAGATCCTGGGGCACGTCGAAGCCCTGATCACACCCTCCTTGTCCTAATCCTGCTACTTATTGTAGCTGCAGGCAGGCAGGGAGGTCGGCAAGGGGCAACCCTGTACCAGGAAGAAGCAGCGTGATCTTCCTACCTCCAGAGATGCTGGCTCAGTTTGTTGGTCCAGCACAATGCAGCCCCCCACCCCTTCCAGCCCGAGCACACGGTCAGGGTGTAGGTGACAATGATTTTACTGTCGTTCCTTTGCCTGTGTGGGCTTTATGGCCAGAGGGCTGTGAAAGGGAGAAGGAGTATGTGTGTCTGGCATGCTGAGCAAGGGAGGGAGCTCCAGGCACGGGCGTGACGACAGTAGATGGTGAAATCATTAGCCCAGGATTATAGCGAGACATGGGGCCTGAGCCACAAGAGCAGAATCTGTATCCAGAGCTCGGTGGTGCTGGTGGGGCTGGGCTTGGGCTCATCTTGAATTCAAACTTCAATACAGAATTCAGCAAAAAGACTCACCAGGCCCAAAGGAGAAAAAACAATTTATCCATACATGCAGATCAGCAATAACCGTGGAGGGGATGCAGAGAAATACCTGCCAAGTACATTTTAAAAATATTAATGATGTCTCCTTTTTCTTTTAATTCCCCCCCCCCCGCCAGTGGGAAAGCCCCTTCCCACTTTTATATTGGATCTGACGCCTTGATATCCTTCTTGCTGAGACATTCCATCCATCCCCAGCACAATGATCAACATGGCTCTGCCATGTGATAAACATAGTGACCCAGCTCTCCAGATCCCTCCTTTGGAGAGCAAATGTCCAGTCTGCCTTGGAAAGGACAAACTGCCTGTCAAGGTAAGGGAAGCTGCAGGATGATTCAGAGCCAGGGCACCCAAATTCAGCTTCTGTTGGAAAAAAAAAGTAAAAATAAAGGTCACCTTTAGATTTCAATCAAGATTAGAATTTCCCAGGTTCAGGCTTGTTTTAATAAGGGGGTTGAACCAGATTGCTAAACTGAAACTTCCTGGCCCACTGGGGATATTTCAGCTTTGGAGAAAAGTCTTGTTTCAAGCTCCGTGGGTTTGAATTCTTTTCTAGGAATAACTCCACATCCTGCTTGAATAATCCAGCAGTGAAAGTGGTGACTGGTTAATGTTGTGGCTGGTTCTGTGCTTTGGGACAGTGTTCTTTGCAGTGTTTAGGGAAGAGGATTTAGAAGATTGGGTAGGTGGGGGCAGGGAGGCTTGACACTAGTACAGCTCTGGCAAAACATGAAAAAAAAGAACTGCTCTGCCTTGCCTTATTTGTTGAAGATTTATTTTTTTTTATGCTTCCAACCTAGGATGGCCCTTGTCTTATGCCTTTGCAGTGATTGTTTCATGAAGAGCCATGTGAAGAAAAGAAAATTGGTGGTCGATAGGGTGCACTGAAAACCATCTGTGAGACATGCACACTTGTAATACTTTGATGCATTTAATCATCCTTCTGAACAAGAGTCCACCCTCCTGAGGACAAAGGTCTATGCCAGACAAGGAGCTTTCCTCCTGGGCCATTAAAATGCAGCTGGACTGCTACAAACATGTTACTGCTACAACCATTTCCACCTTGGTCTTTACCTACTAGGTATAAACTGGAGGATTTGTGTCTTGGAGGATTGGGATTGCTGCTGTTGATGTTTTGATCTATCGTTCAAGGGAATAAGCTGTGAACATAAGAACTTCTATTGCTGCTCAGGCCAACCAACCAACCATCCCTGTCCACAGAAGCTCTCCCTGACACTAGACACCCGTGGGTGCCTGGAAAAGAGCATGGGTAGAAGGCAATCATGCAGCAGTCTTTTGTCTGACTGTTCTTGCAGTTTCCAGTCACCTGGATGACTTTGTATGCAATGGCTTTCCATGGATTTCTCTCTCATGAACTGATCCAATTACTTGTTGAATTTGGTGTCCTGAGGCAAGGAGTTCCACAACTGAGTTACCTGTTACAAGAGGAGCCACCTTTTTTTGTTTTGAACCTGCGTCCTATTAGTTTAATTTGATACCTGCCCAGCCTCTCCTTCCCAGCATGAGCTGCACACAGCTGCAATCCTCCCTGGGAATGGGGCCAACTGGGGAGATGACCTCCTTTCATGAACTCCAACAGAAAATTTTCCCCACAGTACTTCTAAGCTGTGATGAGATGAGTTCACAGAGTCACATGGGCTTGGATTGAAGACAGAACCACACAGCAGTTGATGTGTGTGTGATAATGCATAGGTTGGGCTGGCCCAACAAGATGGCTACTTACACTATCTTCTAGCGAATCTGTTTTGAACTTGACCTCCAGGGCATTAGTTTCTACTCTCACCAGGGAGAATCATTTGCTGTTGCTGTTTTTATTTTTTTCAGTAAATAACTCAATCCAGCCCAGATTTTGACCTTTTACAGAGTTAAAATGTAAACCACCAACCAGAGAACATAGAAAGGATGGAAGATGCGGGAAGACGTCTTTGCAAAATACAAAGACGACATTCAGTTTCTGACTGAGAAACTAAGCTTTCAGGTTTTTGTGGACCATATGACAACACTAATTGGCAAGCACTAATTGGCAAATTTAGAAACTAATCCTGCAATGCAGAAGTAAAATAGCCATTCAGTAATAATCCCTCTTGGAACAAAGACAGGAAATTCAATATCTTTGCAGAGTCCAAAGTTAGACTGGGGCCATAGATTTAGTGAACGGATCCTACAGGGATTGAATTTGTAAACCATAAACAGATTAAGAAAACCCACTCTTGCAAAATAACCTCATCACAGTGAATTTTTCCCTTACTTAAATCCTATCTGCATTTGTGCTGTAAAATCTCCAAGAGTCATGGTAGGAAGGAATGTTCTTGCAATACAATGTTTTGCTTGACCAAGCAAAGAAGGGAGGAGAAAAAGAAAAGAGCATAACAGAAAGAGATGTCCTGCAAAACAAATAAATAGCAATGGTTGTTGTTTTTTTATTTTTTATTTTCCCCAAGAGCCCTCCTAAGTGTTTCTATGGCTCTAGGAGTCACGGATTGTTTGCGTATTCTTCTTTGCTATCAGAGATCGCTCCCCAGCCACGTTGTTAGAAAATACAAATGTACTGGATACAGACGAAGATACTTCAGTGACTGGTTAGAAACCTAGAAGGGGTAGAGGAAAGAAGAAGAAAGAACTTGTGGCTACATATCTCCCCTGGGACTGATCACGATAGTCAGGTGAATGGCATATAGAGCCGGAATGATAATTCATGCACAAGTTGCAGACATGCTCCTTGTTTTTTTGTCCATATCTTTCAAACACACAGAGATCTGCTCTTCATGATTATGGCTTATGAAGTTAAAAGATGTATGACTGGGGAAAATTGTTGTACACATTATTGAAAATGATGTCTGTAAGGAAAGCCTACAACTGTAAGAAAAAAAAAAGAAAAGTCAACAGAACTGGGAATGAATGGCAAAGACCCACCAATGTATATGCAGGGTTATGTAGAGAATTATACATGTTATAGACAGAAGAAAACAGCTTTACTGTAAAGCAAAACCTAACCCTTACTCTGTTTCAGGAGGCTACGCAGAATGCTGCCCAGCAATCAACTCTGTGAATACCCTTCCCCCAAAGAGTTGCTTTGGTCGCCAAGAAGAAGACTGAGAGCAGACTTGACAGGAATGTTTAAATACTGTTGTTTTCAACTGAATGGAGAAAACACTGTTAAAGCACTAATGTCTCTGCATTTCTGATGGAGGCTGAACAACTTAAAGTTACCTAAAATGTGGGAAAAATCAAGGAAGGTCAGACTTGATCTTGCTGTGAGCTTAGGTGAAAAATTTAAGCCTGTTTTCACTATCAAAAAGGAAGCAAAAAGACAAAAAANNNAAAAAAGAAAGAAGAAAATGGAGAAAATTCGTTTGTCAGGTCACTTTCTAGCTGCCCTTAAGGTCATTCCGTCCTAATGGTGCGTCTTCTGCTGTGGACACCTGCTCAGTGGGAAGTGTGCTGAGCTCAGTAATTCATTTCACAGCTTCACTGGTGGGTATGTGTAACAAAGCCCAGGCCATGTGCATGCAGACACTGGGTTCATTGCTGAGAAAAGACTTTGGGGATGATGTTCAGATACAATCACACAAAACTGACTTTCTTTTTTTCTTTCTTTTTTCTTTCTTTTTTTTTTTTTCTAAAAG
>VYZV01018542.1:81738-131773 GCA_013401275.1 Pandion haliaetus | reverse complement strand
CAGTTATCACAGCAAGAGTACATGGTTGATAAACTGTCTGGTTCAGTCAGCAGGGGGATGCAGAATCATAGATATGATGATCCAGATTTTTGGAGGTATTCAGCTAACCAAGTTGTATTAATTTCAGAGGGAGTGAGACATCCTGAAATCTCTAAGCACTTTGCTATTTTTCCATAATATCTGAGACAATTCTCATTCTTCATGCACTCACTCAGCTAACATCTCTATAGTATCCTTCCTGGATCCTTTCTCCTAAGACTTACTCATTGTATTGTAACTGTTGTACCATGTCTTTCACTCGAGTTTATTGCTTTTTATATCCCTGTGGCATCATCCTTTCACGTCCACTGGAACTTTTTTTCTCAGCCCAGTATCAAAAAAATCCCTTTTCTGACCTTTCTGATGTGGTTCCATGACCTGAATACAGAGAACCTGCCTGACTTATTTTTCTTTTAAAAGTTATCAGTCTTTCTGTTGGCATTTTTTGAGGGTCTGTGTCTCTGGCAACAAAGCAGGAAACAGGCGAGGAAGTGTTATTATACCCATTTTAGGAAACTGAGGCAGAGAGAGGGAAAGAATGAGAAAGCAACTGTCTACATGAGTCACCTAAAGATAACAGGACATCAAGCTCAAATCTGTAAATTCGCAGGATACCCTAAACCTAACTACCAAGATTTCCTTCTATTCAGCAAATAATGAATGACAGGTTTCTGGTACTCACCTAAGCTAAGGAAACCTTTGATGTGGTGGTTGAAGACTTCATACCTTGTTTTACCCTTTTGTCTTCTGCTGATTTTTTTCACATAGCATTAAATAATTTCACCAATGTGCTATATTTGAGGCAAAACATGGTGTAGAGAGATGTACATATGTAGATGCCTTGCATGCTCCTAGCTGATTTAATTAGAATTCTGCTTCAAATTCCAAATCAGCCTTTTGCATATGGAGCAACTAAGTATCTGTGAACAAGCTTTGATGGTGGCATGACAAAGGAGGACACAATATCCACAAAAATCAGAGTAATTCTCATCTGAGTGTAGCTGGACATACACAAGATGGCTAGTGGTAAAAAAGATCAAGGACAGTGTTAAAGGCTGGTTGAACAAGGAAAGTCCTTGAATCTTGTGAGCCTCACAGCACCAAGGAGTCTTTCCATTGAGCCAAGCTGGTGGAGGAAAACAACTAAGAAAGCTAGGGGAATATTGCATTGTCTTTTCCATTAATACTGGTATGTTGCTTAAATGTCATCCTCTCAAATGGATCTGTGAAGTTGAAAGAAAAATTGTTCCTGTGCATTTTTTTGAAGTGGACTGAACAGAAAGAGAGTAAAATAATTCTAGTTGTGAGTAGTGCTCAAATAAATTGATTTAGAGTTTTTTTTAATATTTAAAAATTAGTAATTAGAAGCACAGAGTGCTGCATGGAGTGATATTCCCTAGGTAACAGTGCAGGTCTGGAATCACACCCAGGTGTTCCTACTCCTTGGCTTTGCTATCTGCTGAGTAAAGGTGATCCTGAGAAACACTAGGACATACTTGATCCATGGAGGGTTGCATTCTGCCTTCCTGACATCATAAACTAGCTGAAAGTCACTTAAAGTTTGTCCCAAAGTGATCTCATATGAAGCTGGCACCAGGATCCCTAGAGGGCATCCTGGTCATGTTTCCTCATATTAGGTATCTGGAAGGCTACTAAATCTTCACAGTCCCTGCATGCAGAGATCCAGGAGTTCAGATATTACTTATGTTAAAAAGCAACACTCATAGAAGATAGTCTGAATTCTTGTTCCCACCTCCCCTTTCTCCTCTCATCTACCTGCAGGTGCTTCTGAAATAGAAATCTTTTGGATGCATCCCATGGGAGTCAGTGGGGGAAACGTTGTCTCCTGTGAGATTAAGGCGCCAGCTCTTTGGGGATGTTCAGATCGTATGTCTAGACGAGATAACATCCTTCTCTGAACCCAGGAGCTAACCCCAGGGGGACCTATTATTCATGTATAAAACACCAAGAGAAACTTTTGCTGCATGCACCTTCCTTTTTCTTTCCCTTCTCCCCGTGGGAATTTGCTTGGTTTAACCCTTCCATCCCTATGAGGCAGTGGCTTCTCTGCTCAAAGCTATGACTGTTTATCCTTCCACCCTTCAGGGCTCAGTACTCTGCACCTGCAAAAACAGCGTGGCTTGCTGAACAAAGCCAGGTAAGCCTTCAGCATTGGCTTTAATGTGAAGTCCAAACCCAGAGAGACCTCCTCCTTTCCCCATGGAGAATAACAGCTCTTGGACTAAATCTCCAGCCCTGCCTATAGTGCCCAGACAGCACAAAACACCTGGCAGTTTGCCCTAAGAAAGCACCTGGAGTTGCTCCTGAGATAGAGGAATATCCAGAGCATAAAAGAGCCATAGGAATATGCAAGGCACAGAAGGAATACAAGACACTTTATTCTGATCTGCTTTCAGTAACATCATGCCCCTAGAAAGCCTCATGAGCTAATGTAACTTTGGAAAGGTTAAAGAATGGCTTGCATTCTAGGTGACAGTAACTGGGGGTAAAGGATCTCCTAAGACTAAGGAATGTGTAAAACCAGTGAATGCCATACAGACATGTACTTTTCCCTTTCTGGACTAACCAAAGGGCTGCACACACCTCTCTCATGTTTGCCATGGTGATGCATAGGCCATGGACAGATGCTACTGATTTTACATGAACTAGTCTGATTCTGCAAATTCATCAGCAGATCTTTTTTAGCCTGGTTTCATGACTTTTTTTTTACTTAGTCTCCAGCACTGAATTGTGACACCCATGAGGTTCTTGCAAGGTCCTTAATATGTGGAGGCCAAGTTAGTGTCTCTGCTTTCTCGTTCTCGTCAGCATATTGTCCTTTTTGCCTAAGGCTTTAAGTTTGGATTATAATGGTCAGAGTAGGAAGACACAAATCAACACAGAACAGTCTCCCTGAAAAGATCTGCTTTGATCTGTATCTTGCAACATAGAAAGAGACATCTGTCCACAAAAACATTTGTCCCAACAGCTCAGTTGTTGAAAGACATGAAGGAGTTGCGTGTCTTTATGAGGTCAGGTTGGCAGAAGAGAGGAGAAATTTGGTCCCTACAGTGACCGCTATATCCACAAATTATATGGATCTTGGGTGTTACTGTTCATGTGTATCTATTTATGAAAGGCACTTGTAGGCAACAGTACCACAGTACTGCTCTCTGTTATTGCATCCTGGCTCCGAGTCGGAAAAGTCACTTCTAGGCAGGTGGTACATTTACATTGTGTGGATCCAGCACCTCTCTCCATTTAGATGGACAATGAAAGGACAAGTGGCAATGGAAAAAAGATAAGAAAATGGGATCCAGCAGACATAAAATACATTTATTGAACAAAACAACAAACTGTTTTTTTTCTTTTCCTGGGCATTGAGAACTGCAGGGTTTTCATAACTTCACATCTGATTCATCACAGTGATAGAGGCCTATGGCTAGATCAGAGTAGTAAAATTTTTGCTAGCAACAATGTAGAAAAATCAAACATTTTTTATAAATGTTTCTACATTTCAAAAGAAGTGGGATTTTACACTCCAATGACATGATGTCATGGTTTAAGCCCAGCTGACAACAAAACACCAGGAGTCCGCTCGCTCACTCCCCACCCCCTCCGGTGGGATGGGGAGGAGAAGCAGAAAGGAGAGACAAAAAAAAAAAAAAAATAGAACCTGTTGGGTTGAGATAAGGACAGTTTACTGGGACAACACAAGGAGAGAAGTTATAACAATGATAGTACTAATAAAAACATACAAAAAACGAGTGATGCACAGTGCAAGTGCTCACCATCCGGAACCTGACACTCCACCACTTCCCTCACAGAGAGACCGCCCCACCCCGCTCCCCAGTTATATACTGAGCATGATGTCACATGGTATTGAATAGCCCCTTGGCTAGTTCAGGTCAGCTGTCCTGGCTGTGCCCCCTCCCAGCTTCCTGTGAAAATTAACTGTATCCTAACTGAACCCAGGACACATGAGAATAGTGAACTCAGATCCAGGTCCACCAGTAACTAAGCATGGTTTTAAACAACTTCAGTGAGGGATAAACATTTTGAAATCAGTAGGCTGGATAACTTGCACCCAAGAGTCCTAAAAAGGTTGTTTGAAGAGATCTCTAGCCAACTCATTTTAGTTTTGAATAAATCTTGGCCTACCTAGTAGATTCCAGTAGATCACAACAGCTTATTTTGTGCCAATATTCAAAAAGGCCAAGTAAGATAACCCAACTAATAGTAAGTCAATTAGCTTGACACCAGCCTTAGCCAAATAAAACCCCACAAAACCAGGAGTCAAATAATTAAAAAATAGAGAACAATGTAAAACCAATACAATTTCATTCTCTGAGATCACAAGTTTGGTTAGCAAATGTCACTGTGGAAAGATAATGGACCATTGTAAGGACTTTATCTTGCCCAACACGCTCATTTAAAAAACAAGTTGCTCTGTCTCATTCCAACAAATTCTGCAGAAAATGGGAGCTGATTAAACAGCTGTACAACAAAAAACTTAGGAATTAGGGCACTTTTACAAGTGAAGGTTTACTGGAGAAGTTAGAAGAGGAGATGTGGGAATCAGGTCTTTTCCCGGTGTTATCCAATAGCTTGACCAGGTAAAACTGCAAAGAACTAGCAGGAGTGTTCACTGACTTTTTATTTTTATTTTTTTAAAAAGCACAGAACAATCCTACCCCACACAAACATTCCTGCCATGCCAGGACGCAATGAAAAAGATGAAAAATAGGTAAAAATCTGAATCTTAGCCTAATTTTAACTTGGTTGAGAACAAAAACAGTATTTCAGCCCCTCATGAGACGTTCTGAGGATATTTTTTTCTCTTGAAAATTAAGTGACACTTTGATTAAAAAGGTAGAGATGTAGTGATCAAGATGCTTGATAAACTGAGCCTGTTCAAGTGAAGTGCATACATGGGAACAAACAAATTATTTTAGAGATACCCTCAAACAAGAGGACTGTTTTCTGAAAAGTGGTGGCTCTGAAAGGGTCATAGTGGGTAAGTAATTGAACATGTGGGAAAATTGTACTCAGAGAGTAGTTATCAATGGTTCACGGACAAAATGGAAGGGTATAGCAGTAAAGTTCTACAGGGATTTGTTCCTACTTCCTGTGCTATTCAATATTTTCATTAATGACTGAATGATGGAATACAGAGATTTGTTATGAAGTTTGCAGATGACACCAAGTTGGGAGTAACTGTAAATGCTGGAAGGCAGGAGGACAGTTTAATAGGATTACGCCAAATTGGAGAAATGATCTGAAAAAAGATAAGGTGGTCTTCAGCAGGAATGAGTACAAAGGTTCATTCCTGCAGCAGAAAGTATCATTTTCCCAAGTATGGGGTGGGTAATGCTCTCTGGGTAGCAGGGATCTGGGGCTGCAGTGGAGCATAATCTGAACATGAGTCAACAGTGTCATAATATTGCCAAAAAGACAAATGGTGTAGGGCATGTATAAAGATAAGTGTCACCTGCAAAATATGTGCAGTAATCCTTTCCTGCAGCTCAGCATTGATACAGCCTTAGCTACAGGCTTTTCTATAGTCTTATGGGTAATTTTGGACCCGTGATACCAAACAAGATGCAGATTGACTGGAGGAAGTTGAGAGGTGAGTGTTAAGATCAGAGGTCTAGAAAACATGACCTGGGGAAAGAGACTTTGTTTATCCTAGACTGTAGGTATGTAAAAGGATGCTGCAGGAAGGAAATGGGTGCTGTGTTTCTCCATGCTCATGACAGACCAAAGTCATGGCTTAACCAACAGGAGAGGATCCCAGATAGGAATGAGGAAAAGAAGTTTTCTAATCAGAAGGTACTGAATCATTCGAGTGCATTGCCTGGGGTGTTGTTCCCCTGGGAGGATTACTGGAGGTCTTTAAGAACAAATTACAGAAACAACTGTAGGGATAAAACAGCTGGAACTGATCCTGAATTAGGGCAGGGAGATGGACTGTAAAGGGATCTTAAAGCCCTGTAATTTATGAACATTATAATGAAAGAAACAATGCAATAGATGTTATAACAGTACAGAAAGGAGTGTTAATCTGAAGTAGAATCATGACTTTTAATACAGGGATGAGCTCTGTATGCAAATGGTGCCACTGTCCTTGCTTTCTTCAGCAGAATGATGTAAATTATGATGGAGAAAACATTTCATTGAGGCTTAAGGCTTGCAAGGGAAGTATAGGCTATCTGTGAACTTGATTCTCATTTAGGTAATAGTTTCAGTCAAAGGAAGTGCCAATATTTTTTAAATTAATGAAAAATCTGGGTTTGACATCATCAAATAAAAATATTCTCTTTCTTCGTTTATAATTATATTTTATTTTAAAGTTGATCTTTTTAAAGACAAAAGTTTCACACAAGATTTTAAAAGTGTTGAATCACTGCAAAACAAAGCCTAATATTTTTCTTTGGTTGAGAGTTAATTTTGGGATTTTGTTCTCAAAAAAAAAAAAAAATCTCAGTCCAAAATAAAATGTTTTTTCCAGCAATATTTTGTTTGGTGATGGAACAGAAAAAGCTCATTATTCCCTAGTTCTATTTGTCAAGCCTTTTGAGACCTGGGAGAGCCTTGATTCATAGCAGCTGTGCACCAGTCCATTTCAACTACTTGTCTCAGGGCAGTCTTGATNTAGAGAATAAGACATCTGCAGTATCATAAAAGTGATAAAACATGTTCCTCAGATCTGGACAAAGCCAGCACAGACTTGTCACTTTGGTGGTCACAATTCCAGATTCCCTGGAACACAGCTCATCCTAAACCTAGCCATTTAACAGTGTTATGAAGGGGCTTAGGAGAGAACTTCCCCAGAAACCATGTGAATTACTAGAAAACATTCCTGTCTGCAGCTTTGGATAGTCCTTAATTCATCTTGTGTTCCTCTAACCCTTCAGAGCAGCAAAATTGTCCCCTCTGCCTGCAAGCAGGATTGTAGCAATCAGCCTCACCAAGCTCCCTTCCACTTCCTTCTCTGACCAGTCCTATCCACTCACTCCACAGCCTGCTCTTTACACTTAAATCAATGAGTCTCACAGGGTTTGTGGTTTTTTTTTGAGTCCTCTCCTCCCCTATCCTTCTGCTCACCTGTTTTCATCTCCCCCAGACCCACTTCTTAGTCAAGCATCTCCATGAAGAGATATCAGACTTTTCCTCCCTCAGTAACTAGGCTGCTGTTTTTCAGGCAAGAACTTTCTTTTGAAATGAGGGTATCAGAATTTGCCCAACAGCTGTGGAGACTCCTGAAGGACACTTTCTGGTAAGAAAACCTGTGGGGTGTTGCCTGTGTATTTGGGGGTCTATTTTACTTCTGCTGTTGCTCACTTGTGCCTTTAAACATGAGCCTTGAAGAGGGCTCCTGCTTGAGGCAACTTCTTTGTAGTTGATTTATTTATTTTTGTTTTTTTTGAAGTACAAGGTGCTTGTCTTCTCTCATGCAACACATGTAAAATCAAGTGTCTGAGTTAGGTCTTGCTTGCACCAGGACTCATTGACACCAGCTGTGAAGCTCTAGGGTATCAAACCAATGTAAACATGCTCAGAACTGTGCCCTGTGCATTTCTAGATATCTTACCAGGCTGAACATAAAAAGGAGTATTTTAAAAATTTCTCTGTATCCTCTTCCCAAGCAGATCTATAAAGCCTATGTACCTCCTCCAGTGCTTATTGGACATGGCTTTTTTTTTACAGGCAAGGGAAATTAATACAATTATTTGTCTTTAAACCACTCTGCAGTTGTAATTTAATTCTGTGGCCTGTTAATTCAATGAGTCCATTTCATTTTAGCTTGTCCCAGCAAGTTAAGGAAAGGACATAGTTTTGAAGGCTTCTCACAAGTCCACTTTCAGGTCCAGCCCAGAGAGCTTTAAAGAGCTGTATTTTCTGAGTGATTTGTCCAAGTTCAGGATATAGAAATAACCTGTTCTGGTGGCCAACAGGGTCTCAGCGGCAGATAAAGCTCCTCTCCAAGCACCTGCAAGGACTTGTAATCCCAGTGACTCTTGTGTTGCCCTTCATCCCCTCTCCTGACTTTACTGCCTCTTGCTGTATCTGAGTGTTTCCACAGTGTGAGTTTTGTTTGGACTCGCTGACTAAGATGTCAGGCCCTAAAGCCTATATCTCTCCCAGACTGCAACCACACTAAGACACAAGAAAGAACAAATACCTTTGATTGTCCAGAGCAGAAGGAACTGTTATCAGATCATCAAGGTTATTTCCTGCCATCAGCACTATCTTCTGGAAGACATGTCCCACTCTCAACCACAAGAGAATATGGACGATTTTGGATGATGGCAGGACGACTTTGTCCACTTGTCCTCCACCACCTTGTTGAATTGCCCAAGGACCTTCCAGGCAAGCTGTGACAATGAAGTAAACCTCTACTTGAGTAAAGTGGGGTGTAAACTGTTCTTGAGAAGGGCTTCAAGAAGAAAGAACAAACTCACCCAGGCCAGCAAAAGGATTCCTGAGGATGAATCTGGCACTGGACAGGGTGTATATGTTTCATTATAAAGTCTATGTGAATACAGTAGATGGCACGGAATGTCTTTCTCCAATATAATTTTTATCTCCTATGATACTGTATGCTGTTCCATTTTTCTCTGAATTAAAAAAGTAATTCAACCCACCTGAGAGCAAAAGCAAGGTGCAAGGAATCTCTGTCTTCAAACAGGATGTGCGAGTGCTAATGAAAACCAAGAGTCCAGTGTCGGTGTGTTACAAAGAAAAACTTTGCCTCTGAAAAGGGTTTTATGTTTCCCTGAAGCCAGGAGTAGCTGCATTTATACCAGCTCCACAGCCTGTCTGATATTGATATGTCTGAGTCGTCTTTGAAAGCCTGGCTCTTTCTTCTGATAGATAAATATAAACCCAGATTATTTTCACCCATCTGCAAGAGAAATCATTATGAAATTAACCAGTGATCAACCAAACCACATGGGGAACTCAGAAAGGTTTTTTAGGCTTTTTCAAATGGCTGGCTGTTCTCTCTCCATCTGGTTGTGTTTAGTTCTGAAATATAATTTTCGGCACTGATCACTTCTGGGTAGACCATACAATTAAGGTATTTGAAAAACAAACATCTCTAAACCACGGATCGTTAAGGAGATGGCTTAGAAATGACAGCCCATTTTCCAAGAAGAGGGTTGGGAAAGGGAACCTGAAAGCTTAAGATAACATTGAAAAGGAAACAGAAGAAGTCCAGGGAGGGAAAAAAAACAAAAGAAGAAAAAAGAAACCCAACAAACAAACCCACCCTCACAAGTATTTTAACTGCTTCGCTAGTATTTTCAGACTAATATGATTTGAGTACTTTAAGGAATCCAGCCTGGTTTCTGTGTATTTCTACAGATTCATGCTGCTACACGAGGAATGTATAACTGAGAAGTGGAACCTGCAACAGTTTGAAAACAGGAGATATTTGCAGCAATGGGAGGAATTTCAGCTCTGTAACTCTTTTTTGGACTTTACAATATCAAATTTCAAGCAGGAAGGATGGCAGGACTGAAGGCCCAGAAACAAATTTGGACGTGCCTCTCCCTTCTGGTACCCTGCTGATAATTTCTCATTCCCACCTAAACTCAGCTCACTTTGGCTCACCTCCCACTATCCTGGGGCAGCTGCATATTTCTTCTTAAACAATTCCAAAACTGTTCGTTGCTTAAGATAAGTGCCTAGTGCATTCTCACCTGAAAGATAATTTTAAGCCAGGAGGTTTGGTAAAGTTCATTTTGACTATTTTATCAGTTAACCAAGAAGATAGAGACAGTAAGAAATAAAGACTGTATGATTTGGTGGCTGGTGCAGGAACACAAGTGTTCAGGAGCGAGCCAGAAATGAAGAACTTTGAACTCTTGCAGAGTTCAGATATAGATGTGAATACTGCTGAGACACTACTACGTAATCCATTTAAATCAAACCAAAATCAGGATCTGCATCTTGGGGAAGGTTCAACCCAGGCCTCAGATGAAGAGGTAAAGCCCATCTCTAGCAATAGTACTGCTACTGTAATCAACAGTGTTTTGGAAATAATTGGATAATATAAGGATAGGATATATCTGGATTTCCTTGAAGTCAGTGGCCACTTTTGACTGAGGATAGAAAAGGGTTAGGTTCCTGCAAAGGAAGGGAATGGAGAGGCCAGCGTAGAAGCCTCCAGAATCTGAGATAAGCTTTGGCTAAGCCTTTTAATACTTGGGTGCTTAAGCAAAGATAACCTCCAAGCTTTTGGCAGCCCTGCCCACAACTAGCTGAAACACAGAAGGACCAGGTAATTATCTGATGTGGTAAGAGCAATTATGGGAAGTGTGTAAAAGGTAAGGCAAATTCTACCTGACACCAAGGCTTGCTCTCACATCTGCGATTTTCATACCCAATGTGAGTTCTTTCCTTTCCCTTTCAATTTTAATGAAATGCATCTACTGGTGGGGTGAGTTTTAGCATGGTTTTGCCTCCTTCCCAGTCAACCCTCCAAAAAGCTGGAATCTCATGGGCTTGGGGAGAATGGGGAGTCAAGTCCTGGCTCCTTCTCCCAGCCTGTTACTAGGATGGGGAGACTGTAATAATTCTTAATATCCCATTTTTTGAACTGTTGTTACTCAGAATGTGGTTATAGTAAAATCCACAGAGCCAGACCTCCCCAGACTTTGGGAAGACTACATCCCAGCACGTCAGCTCTTCTAAGCAGTGTGCAGGAGTTGCTGAATCCCTGGAAAGCACCTAGGCAGCTTCCATAAACAACTTTTAAAATTATAATGATAGTTAATGACCTAATTTCCTAGCCAGCCAAAATACCTGTGGAATCAAAGTCCCATATCTGAATTAATCTAAACTCCTAGGAGGTTTTGTTCTGGACTTAATCTTCAAAATTACTGCTCTCTGTCTGGCATTTTTGGGGCCAAATCAAGACCTCAGTTTGGATACCCACATAGTCACAGATAAAATACCAGAGATTGCAGTATTGCCTAAGACAAAGGGGTCTCAAGAGAAACGTTATTTTACCACCCTCCAGTGAGGCAGATGTATGTGCAGAACATATGTATAGACAACAGTCAAGCCTCAAAAAGCTTCAACAAAAAGAGAGTATATTTCCTCCTAAATTTCTTGTTCTCATTACTGTTACATTTTTCTTAACTTCCAACCCAAATTTGCTTTGCTGTAAATTGGGATTTCCCCCCCTCATCTTTTCATCAGTTGCTATAGTAAAAGAGTCACCATCAACCTCTTTATAACAACTTGCCACATATTGAAAGACAATTTAGCATGTCTCTCTCCACCTTAATTTTTTTCTTTCTTCTTTAAACTGGCTTGTAGTACGCAGTGATTCCTGAATTTTACCTATAACTTCTCTCTGTTCTAGAAAGGCATACAAGCTGCATTGCCATCAGTTCAGAGTGAGACGTATCTATGTGGGACTCACTAGGCAAATCTATGCAAACTGAAAAATCAGCATATTCTGCCTGCTCTTGCAAGACGGCCTTTTGTGGTGAGTTCCTCGTAATTATCAGTTAATTGTCATGGATCCCATGTTGCCAAGAATTTGAAGATGTGAAGATTTGATGCTGGTACAATTTCCAGCTCACAAGGTACTTAGCTATTCCAGCAAAGACTATAGCACCTCCCTACAGCCACATGCCCACAAGCCTCTGTTCTGGTATAAATGACATTAACAGTGTTTCTGAATTGTGATATCACCTCCCTTTCCTAGTAATACTGGATAGAGTTGGTTGATTTGGTTTAACCTTCCTTTTCTTTGAAATCCTCCTTTGCAAAAGCATCTGTGTAGTTAAAAGTCCCTAAAAGTTCACGAAACGTTCTCCAATAGCCTGAGACATAGATAGAAAGCCCTAATCCTAACCTAATTCTTCCCATTCCTTGACTTCAGTTTGCTGTGACCATCAGAAAAATAACTGCCCAGCTGTACATGATAGGTCCCCTTTGTGCAGATGGCTTCTGTTTTTGCTGGCCGGTCTTTCCCTCCTAGCATTTAGGTACTTTTGGTGAGAAGACAAGGATTTAGGACCAGCTCTGGGCAATAACCATTGGACTACTTACATGCCACGTACCAGAGAACAGGTCACCCATCTCCAAAATTGTGTCTGCGAGATGTGGCGAGTGTGGTGTGAAAGCCCCTACACCTCATTCAGTGGGAACCCATGCTGTGCAGAAACTTGACCAATATCCCATTATGCATGCTCCCTGGCAGCTGAGCCATTTCCCATGGGCCCTCATCAAATTCTGTCTCTGCACCCAGAGAAGCACAGCTTCCCCTTTGCGGAGCTTAAGGGCAAATCAGTCTTACAGTCTAGTCATAAAATTTCTGCACAGTTTTATTTTTACTTATAACCTAATTAAAGTGCCATCATCTTTCCTGTGTTTTTAGAAACTCTCACATTTCCTCTGACTGGTGCATATAGAAAAAAAACAGTTTCTCTTACTAAACTGATAAAAATACATGATGATATTTTTCATTTCACAGGTACTTAACCTGTTTCCAAATTACAGATGAGGATTATGTATATTTGCTTAAGAACACATTCATTAGGAGGGGAAGTCACATAACCTACATTCATGCTGCGTTTGTATTCACTTTTGTTTTAAAATCCATCCAAATGTGAAATTATATACATTGCACCCAGAAAAACAATAAGGAAACAAAGATGATCCATAGACTGTTAGTGTTTTACAGGGAATAAAATAGATTCCTATAGCCATGTGGAACTCATGAGCTCAAATATGCCACCCCATGGATTATACTTTATGCAATTGTATTTACATTTATTTGGTAACATTAAAAAATACAGAGGGATCCAACTGAATCTCTAAACCAGCAGGACATTAGGAAACAGCCAGTTCGGACAACCAAGTCCAGGACCTGATTAGCTGTCTGCTTTTGTACATATGCAATTGATTTTTTTTCACTCGCTACCATTGTATCTTTCCCCTTTTTTCAGCACAACTCATTTTTGCTGGCCTTGATCAAAGTGAAACACCAGGAACTCAAACACTCAGCCAGCATACATGCTACTTTATCTGCATTGCTTTATGAGTTTGCAGGTGCCAGAACAAAGTTCAAATGTTTCTTATCTTCAATTTCACAAATATATATATATATAAACCAGGAGTGCTCTGTAGCCTAATATATTTCCCATTTAGGATTAAGACTTTTAATCTATTTGCTTATACAAATCTTCTGACTCTTTCTAAAAAATGGTAATTCAATCTGTATTCTGCATGAACTGTATTAATGTAGTATTAATGTTATTAAAAGCATTTACTGTTGAGTCAGATTCTGAATTCCTTTCTTAAGCCAAATTCCTATTGGCTTGCATGTGAGCTTTGTCTGATTGAAGACGTCAGATTTGAGCCCTTGTATAACTCCAACTTTTGTGTAATTCATTGCAAAATATTTTAAAAGCTAGTTATATCTAGCTACTAGGTATAGCATCACAGGTGAAATGTCATGATGACTGGGATGAGCTACAAGTCATTTAAAAGACTGCACAGCAACATTTCGCTGTGAGATATGACAGGAAACAAACAACATTACACCTTCAATGAAAGTTTGGGTAAAAAGAATCAAGTTGCCATGCTGGAAAAAAATTTCGATGCAGGGTTTAGTAATGTTTCATCTTGACACCAACACTAAATGAGCCCAGCTTTGCAAAATATACCGAAGTTGCTCAGAACAGGCCACTGATAGAGAAATAGAAGGTTCAATTTCAGGCTGGAAATAAGTTCATCATAGGACAGACTTCAGCTTTGCAGCGTCCTCTAGAATTGGACTGGGAACTACACTGACTCGGTACTGGTCACTGCCCTGAAGAGGTCAGGCAGTTGGACTAGATGATCATTGTAGGTCCCTTCCAACTGAAATAATAGTTCTGTTCTGTTCTGTTCTATTCTATTCTATTCTATTCTATTCTATTCTATTCTATTCTATTCTATTCTAATTCTATTCCATGGAAGGGGCTGAGAAAACCCATCCATACACTCTGTACAAGACCGTTTCTTGACACCCAGTTTAACACTCAACCTGGTTTTTCCTCAGTATTCATCCTCATTGCTGTGTGAGTGCAAGACATGCCAAAGAGAAAAAAAGCTGATTCAAATAGAGAACATTGGCTAGGGCTGTGTGGTGGGATATAGTTGTTATCTTGATGTGCTGAGAATGGCTTTGTGTGTGCAGCTGTGTGCATCTGGTGCTGAGCACCCACTCTGTGGGTACAAGTCCCAGTTCTAGTCCTCCCTGCACTACTGGAGAAAAAAGTGGCTTAGTAAAAGTGTAAAGAAATAAATAAAAAAAAAGAGGTTTGTGGAAGAGAGAGGTGATGAGGCAGACCCCTGTTACTGTTGGCAAAGATTTCAGTGTAGCTTTTAGGGAAATAATGATCTTTTGGGTTGTGAGTGGCTTGCTGAGCACTTCCCTTGTCATATAATTGCCCATGAAATTGCAGCCCATACGGTTAAAATATTAAACAGGATAACATTACACTTTTTAATCCACAGCTGAGACAAAGCAGAGATCAGGAATAATCCTGCTCAACACCACCACGTTTACTGTCTGCTGTAAGAGATGTTGATCAGCTTTTAAGTAGAAACACATTTTTTAAAGTTATATAATCTAATGCTCAGGTTTCCCCCTCCCCTTTGAAAAGAATTAAACCAAATATTATGAGAGATTAAAAAGTTCTTAATTCCTTTGGTTTTGGGGGGAAGGGGGTGCACCTGCAGCTGGGGTTTTCCTTTCCCTTGTTCCCAAACCCATCACTCAGTGAAGCATATTTCTGCAGTGTGTCATGTATAAGATCGCACATTCAAGTCTTCGGAACCTGACTCAGCTGTTACTCTGTACTTCCTCTGGCAAAACTAATGGAAATTTGCCTGAAGGAAGACTAGGGATTGAGTGAAAATGGCAGGAGATATGAGGAAATGAGACATAGAATTTGGAAGGAGGAAGGCTATCTTACCTCATTCATGACCTGTGATGACCTGTCCCAGCAGCTTTGCTCTTTGGGACACCCCTTGATGGGCACTGGATAACTTCCTAATGGTTTTCTTATCTTGATCCGGCATCTCTTCCATAGAGCTGGTTTTGGATATAATCCTTGGACTCACACTAAATCAGTTTTGTTGCCTGTTGGTCTTCATGCAGGTACCAAAAGGCAGGGCATGAGCCCTTCTATAAGGGGTTGCTGGTTCTGTGTGGTACCTGCTGTCCTGTATGCAGACTGTGCTGGAAATTGGTCTTGGGTACTGGCAGGAGAAATTGTTTGAGAGAACAATGTTCCCCATTCTTGGTCATATTTCTGCTTGGAGCACCATGAGTAAGGTCCTGGGGCAAAACGTTCCAGCCATGGTCTGTAAGGTAACATACAGAAATCAACAGAGTAAATCTATGCAAAAAAAACATTTTAGAAATGTTTTTAATTTGGCATACCTAGTCTAAGTTAGACAACATTGTTTAGAGCACTAGTGGAGCCAGAACAATTCAGAATGGTTTGGGTTAGGCCAATAAAGAATTCTAAAGTTGAATTTGAACCTCTGTTATAAGTAATCTCAAGTTAAGAATACTGCTTATTTTCCATTTTCTTCCTCTCTCAATTTTTTTTTCTTTGAAGTGTAGACATCCCTGCCAACAGGCACCTAAATAAAATGGGAGGGAATTTTCGGAAGTGCTGAGCACAAACAAATCTAATCAAAATCAGAAAAAGCTGTGGGTGTTCAGAAATTTTAGGTGCTCAAACAGGGATTTGGCTTCAGAGAGTTAGACGCCCTTGTTTGAGAAATTTTGGCTCAAAAATATACTACCCAACCCATTGTATGAGTGTAATGTTCAGTGAAATGTGAAATGTCAAGCTCTGTTTAAACCTCTGGGAAACTAATAAAGTCCATGTACGCTTCTGCAGCATTCACCTGGGAAACTGGCCTTTTTTCATTTCTTGCAATTACTTAGGAAACAAGTCTCAATGCAAGAATCATAATGTTGCTTTTTTTGTCCAATTTTTTCTCTCTCTTTTTCTGTGTTTTTTTTAAAAAACTTTTTTTTTTCTTTTAACATATATTTCTGTTTATTTCTTTTCCTTATTTTCATCATTCTGGAATTTCAAGCACATAAAAGATGCCAAAGTAATAGCCCTGAAAGCAATTTTCCAGGTTGAACTTGGAGGTGAAAGATTACATCACTCACCAAGCCTGGGCTCTGGGGCCAGCTCAATCAACATTACGAAGAGTCTTCTGAGGAGCTGCATCAGCCTTTCTTGCAAAAGTGCTTTGTGTAGTGGGCACAACTGGCTGCTACAAGCTAGACAGGTATCAGCATAAACCAGAAGACACATAAATGACCCTCATTTTACAGTGACTTTAGACATTCAACTCCTTACAGTGAGGCAATGTCAAGGCCAAGGTGATCTAAATGAGAGTCAGTCCTTTTCAGTGCAGGGAGAAATACTGTGCAGAACAGAGGTGTTTTGCTCCTGTGTGCAAGACCTCAGTACAAGAGGATCAAGGTCATGAGGTTGTGATCTTGTTGGGTTGTTAGTGGGTTTTGCTTGTGTCAAGAAGAAAGTAGACTAAAAATGGGGGGGGAAAGAGAGGATAGAAAGAAAAGCTGAATTTCAGGCTGTCAAAATATCCAAGCAGCTGGAAACAGGGTTTGGCTAAAAGGAAAAGGGCAAACATCAATCAATACAGATGTTATTTCCAAGCTTCTGAGAGGGTATTGCAATCCAGATTTCTGGCCCAAGAGTCAGACCCTTGCCCAGTAGCAGCTGTGTTTTATGTACCCGGTCCCCCTTAACATTTTCCATTTTAGCCAAGTCTCTCCATACTTCCGCTCTCGCTCTCTGAAACTCAGATGAAACAGCTGCAGGCCACACCATGCCAGGCAACTCCTTCTTTAATTTTTCTCTCTCACAGCAATAATAAAAAAATTAAGCTGGTTGATGCTGCATGAATGAGAAGGTTAATCAAAACCAGACCCTGCTGGTGGCCCAGTTCCAGTTCAGCTCAGATGGGTGGCAGGGGTAGAGTCAGCTCCATGCAAACTTTTGAATTAAGGTGCAGATGGTTGGACAGAGCATGGAATGTATGGGACTGTGCTGAGAGGTCACTTGTATTATAGGCTTTACGAAGGATGGGCTCTGATCTTGTTGGTGCTCAGGCCTCTGCTCAGGACATCTGGCTCCTCTCCTTTCCTTCCCAACTTCCAGCCTGAGGTGATTGCTCATTGGAAAACCACCCACTGCTTGTCGCAGTTAAGTATGAACAAGCGTTCTCAGAAAAGGCCATCATGGGCCACAGGGAACATATGAATCTATTTATTTTCCATTAGTATTAATTACATTTTAAAAAGCCAGCACTTTCATTCCCTCTTTGGTTGGAACTAGCAGAGGCAAGTCTGGTTTTGGGAAGCACAGTTATTCTCCCTAGTGTGAGCACAGACAGATGCATGTGTTCAGAGGAGAAAGTCCCAAGCCTATGACCCGGATGACCAAAAGTCTCCAGGCTGGACTAATGAGCTCTGAATAAAATTCCTTTCCCTTACAGAAACTCACTGGAAGAAACCATTAAGAATTTGGTTTTGAGAAGCGAGAGGCACCTACATACCCAAGTGAAGTAAAAAAACCCTGCAGATACTTAAAGCACCCAATTCTCAGACTCACAGGCAGGGCTCAGTCCATTAAACATTAGACATCAAACTGAAATGTCTAAATCAGGTGTGTAATAGCTGAAGGCTTCCTCTGTGAAACAGATATTGGCACAGAATAGTTCAGAGCTTTAATTTTCTAAATTGCTCTTCAATTTAGATATGGATGGATCATATGGCTTCTTAGCACTACAGTCAGGAGGGTGATGTCCAAGGTCTTGAGGTCTCGATTTTTCAACCTGTACCTGCTCTAAATTTCTGTTTCCTACTCTTCAACTAGAAATGGCTAAAAAAGGCAAAGTCTGCATCTTGCTATGTCTCTGTATGGAGCCCAACACAGCAGTAATTAATACTAAAACTTATAAGTAATTAAAGCAGGGGAGAGTGAGGCATTCTTTCCTTTTTCTCTGAGGTCTTGCATGATGTGAAAGGGTTAAAACAGTTTTAAAAGAATTTGCAATTTACACATTTCACTACTGAATATGAAGGAGGAGAGCTGAAACAATGAGAGATACATTCCAAAGGTTGATAATACTAAGAAAAATCTACCAGCTTGGCTTTCAACCCACAGTGGAGACTACTTGGTTAAAACAAAACAAAACAAAACAAAACAAAACAAAACAAATGTATTCATCTGGAATTCATCGAGGGTCACTCCCTAAGAAAGGAGTACAATGTAGTGGACCAAATCATATACATATGACCCTGAAGAAGTAAGGTGTCCTCCTGCAGAACCACTGAAGAACTGCGCTGTAGATGTAGTCCATGAGTAGTCAAGGAGGAGAACTACAATTTTTTTATCCTTCTGGAATTGGCAGACATCTTAATAATACTAGGACAATTCTCACCATGAAAACACAAATCATGGAATTTGGTGTAGAGTATCCCAGCAGCCTTCACTCAACGTATGTGCCCAGCAGCAGACTCATCTGCTCAGTCAGGACCTTGGCAGCTGTTTTTGCTAGCTCAAGTCTGTAAAGAGGAGGCCTTGAACAGTATTAATGTTTTCTGTACTTACCCTCTGACAGTCCCTAGATCCATCACTAAATTGGTGCATTTCCCAGCTCCTCTGGCCAGGCTTTTTGGCAACAGCAAAATCCCCCGACCTAGTTATTCCTAATCCTCATCCCTGGTAAACTGGCAAAAAAAAATATCCTTGCTGTCCTGAAGATGTCTTCAGGCCTTTGAGAAGCATTTGTGAAGCCCTTTACCCATCTAGTGCCTTCCTTCCTGCTGTGCCAGGGGGAAAGGGAATTCTAACATACTTTGTGCAATTCAAAGTCTCTGAGGAGTTGTCCGCATGCCACCATCTACTGAGGCAAAGGACATTTCATGTGGTTTTGGCAAGGGATTAGCAGTGGAAACCTTCATGATACCTACAACTACCCAGTGGATGTGTTTGTTTTCCATTTGGAAATATTTTGTTGAGTAAAATCCTGGCTAGGAAAGCTCCCTGGCTATCCCATTTATATTATTTTTCAGAGCAGAAGGAAATGTTATGTTCCTGCAGCATGGCACAATTGCAGAACCTGCCTCTGCCCATTTCCTCATTAATTCCCTTAGCAACAGGGCAGATCAGAACATTTCCATACTGAATCCCTCTAGAGGGGATTTATCTAAGTGGGTATCTTTTTCCCAAGAGAACTCGCCTCCAGGTTACTCAGAAGTTACTTGGTGATAGCTGGGTCACAGGCTCAGCTTCCTCCTTTGTAAGGATGTGAGTCCTGTCCTTCAGGACACTATCTACAGTATAGGAGTAAACAGGACTTTATGGAGGAACTCTGAAAGGAATTTCCGTGGAGACTGATGAAGGTACTAAGGGAGAGGAAATGCACACATGTAATATGTGATACAACTGACAGCATTAAAGATAGCCTAGAGAAAGAGCCATTAACAAACCTTTGGCTGTCGTTCTGAATTTTCTCCTTCAGAGAGAGACCAGTTTGCATGTTTGGACATTGGCGCTTAAAGTCTATATGTAGGTCCCTACAAGTGTTCATACCTACAGGTATTTAAGGTACCCCTACCAATCAGATTTACATTTACTAGATCAAAGATCAGAAGTTAACGTGTAATTCAGGCAAAAAGTATCATTGGTCTGACACTGATTTCCCAGTCTGGGACAGTTTGCTGCTTGTTGGCTGCTTGTTGTCTTTGTGGGATGTTTCTGAATGACAAATGTTCCCTAAAAGCAGAACTACTTCTTGAACTCTACCAACGTAAAATCTAATAACATTGATTCTCCAACTATAATGTACCTGTTCTTGTTGTTGATACCAGTCCAGCATGGGTGAATGAACTGAATATAAAAAGAGGAGTGTGACAAGAACATGACTTTTAAATTAATTTCAAATTTGGAATTCAAAACAAAAAGAAAATCCCACAGCTTCCTACCAGTTTAACACAGAAACAAAAGTTCTGATTTTCTTTTTCTTTCTCTCCATAAACTGTAGTATTTTAGACAGTTTGAAATTGGTGTTTTGAAAGAAATGGAAACATTTTCCCTCCATTTTGGCCTTCAGAAGTTCTAAAAGTTTATTTCAGACTGAAAAAATAGAGACTAGACTGTTAAAATTTCCCAGAAAAATGCTAGTTAAGAGAAAGAAAGTAAAAAAAAGTCAGTCTTGACCCAGACTTGTCTTTTTTTTTTTCTACAGAAAGAATCTCCTTAAAGAAAATTCCTCCCTTCTTCTCTCCTAAATCCTGCACAGTCCCAGTTTCAGAAGAATATATCATGCTCTGCTCCCTTTTTCAGTCACAGGAACTGGTAGGGTATCCCCTTTTACAAAACTGTTTGCAGTGAGTGTCACCTTGTGTTGTTTGATCACAGTACGGATAAGGAAGGTTGTGATGGTTAGTGAGGCTTGTGTTAGTGCAATGAAGTAGAAAGACCCATGTGCTCTATCTTGTAGCGAGCACCGTGCAGTATAGTGCAAATACGTAACTTTAATTAAAAAGCAAATCATACAAACAAGGGACACAGCAAAAAACCAAAACAATAACCACTAGTAGTGTCAGCCTCACAAACAATTTATTTCCCCTGCCAGTTACCTAGCACCCACCAGGTTCAGTGATGCTATCTGGTTTTTATCAGCCTTGATTTGGTGGAATTTCAAGTATTTCACAGTAGCCATCTGTTCTGTAAAGGTTTTTTGCAAAAAATCACTGTTCCCCAGAATGACAAAGCCATGGAGAGAAGTTTCTGAAATTGTCTGTCTGGTTAAGTTCCTGTTGAAATCATTCATCTAATGTTACTGGAATTTCCAAACAATGAATTAATTAATTGTGCTGTACAGTTAATTAACTAATGTGTGAGAGCTTTGGAAAAGTACATGCTGCATATATACATATTTATATATACACATATGCATGTATATAAACACATATATATCTGTATCTCTTTGTATATCTAAGTAAACAGCAGACTGTACTCCAGGGAAGTTCAGGGCTGAAGAAGCTCTTTATGCATCAGTGGCCTTGAAAACTCAACCACAGAATGCTAGGGAGAGCGGTAAACCATGACAGGGAAACCTGGGGCTGAGGGTGAGTTATCACTGGTGTATGATACATTTTGTTACTCAGAAGTGAGTTGCTTCAGCAGAACTGGCTTTAGGAAAAAGCACGCAGCACTCCATTAGGGTTGCCCTTAACAAATCATGACGCTCTCTCATTTTCATGAGCGTCACTCAATAATGCTTTCAATAATGATGACATCCCAAGGCCAAATAATAAAAGGATATCACCCTATGAAAAGGACTGGAACAGAAGCTGAAATATGGTAGCAATTTCATTCTTGGTGCATCTCCGGGAAAAGGCTGAATGCATTCCAACCCAAACAGAGCCACTCACCTTTGTCTTCAGTACGTTGCTATTGTTTGTCATTTAGCTTTTTTGTGTTAGGTCTTGTTGAAACACTCCTTCCTAAGATTCCTAATTTATTCCAACACATGCCATCCAGCTTCTTGACAATTAGTACATAATAATACATTCTACTATCGGTACAAATATCAGTGCAAATATTAGTACAAACACTGCCTTTCCATGCTACATGTAGTTGCTTTTTCCACTAAATAAAATCATCAGTCTTAGCTTTTTTATTGCCCCTTCACACATGGGTCAGTTGAGAAACAAAGAGATTTGTATTTGGTTCAAAGCCACAAAATGAATCAACTGCCCAGAGACTTTCTTTGTGGGTTTCTATGGTGTGTATTGGGTCCTCTTCCCCTTTGCCCCTCAATCACTAGCCTAATAAATATTTGAGAGAGTCTGAACCTGAGGCTCGTGGTGTTTTCCCATATTTTGCTTTCACAGGATGTAGAAGCAGGCTGCATGCCTTCCACCAATGCAATCCGAGCACAAAGACTTGGAGGCTACCTCTGTATTTTCCATGGGAGCGTGTGCCAGGCAGCTGGCTGTCATGTGGCATGTTCTTCATCTGTGCTTTTTGTGAGCAGAGCACCATCAGCATGATTTCTGGTAGTCCATTGCCTGCATATCCTCTTCTACTCGGCTCCAGGTGATATCAGATTCCCTTAGGAAGGAGCCAAGAAGACTTTCCTGCCTGTTTTTTGTTTCCTAAACTTGCAAGAGGGTAGATGAGGTCATGCATAGATAGAAGCACGGTTGGGACCAGCGTAAGGGATGATGTGGGCCCAGGCTCTCCCACGATCATACTCCAGAACATAATTAAAATCTGTTTCTGTCCAGGCACTGGACACAAAAAAGTGCAACAAGGCGGTGGCTGTAGGTGAGGGGAAGTCCAGGAAAATTTTGGTCTCTGGAGAAGTAACATAGCTCCAAGCAAGTTTGGGACAGTTAACTGGCAAGCTGACATTATCGTGGCTTTCAGCTACAGGTACCAGGGAGATTGGTCAAAGCAGGTGGCAGTTGGCAGACACTGGTGTTATGACATGATATGATGACATTTCTGCCATGATTTTAGGATCTCAGGCATGGAAGGAGCCCAGCCTTGGACCTCCAGCATCAGGCGAGAGCTACCTGCAGAAAATCACTGCAGAGAATCATGTTAGAACATGGACTGAGCCTGAATATTCCACTTTCTCCAGGACAAAAACAAAGCAGAGGCCAGCACAGACAGGTGCGTGAGCCCTGCTGAAATATGAAGTGCATTCCAGGGACAAAGAGTGCAATCAAAAGAGGGACTTGCCTTGCTTTAGACCTGGACTCTGCATCATGTCTGTTTCCTGCTACCAATTCAAAAAGCTCCATCCTGCCTGTGATCGGTGTTTAGTCCCCAATGTATGTTTTAGAACCAGTAGTAATAGATTTCCAAAATAGGATTAAAATAGGGCTAAGCAGTATTGGCCCCAGCAGAGAGCTGTGGTCAGATTTAGTGGGAGGGAGGGGAAGCCTAGAGATTGGAAAGGATTAGGGTTGCACCGGTATATCTGGTCATCATCTTGCTGTTCTGCTTTGATGTGGTTCTCTGGAGAAGACTGCAAGAACAGGTTTTGCAGCTCTTACTAGATGTGAACTTCTGAACAAGGAGGCAAAATGTGGAGGAAGGACAAGGGAAAAAACCAACATTCAGTGCCTTAGAGCTCTTTAGTGCATCTGGCTCCTATTTAGTTTTGTAAATATCTGGGTACTACAGCAATGGGCACATTCTCCTGAAGACAGACCTTGCATGACATGGCTTAGCAAAGGCAAGGCTTGAAATGTTCATCACCAGTCCAGTGATGGAGCTGGCAATGTGCCTCACCTGGAGTGTTAGTATTATTTTTATGGCACTGTGTTCTATCACATGCACATCTATGTGCCTACATAAGAAGTGCATGGGGGTTGGGGGGTGCTTGCATGTATGTAAAAGAAGCAATCTCTAGAGGTATGTGTAGCTGGAGTTTTTGTAATCTGTACATTGTAAACTGAAGCTGGATACTCATCCATGACAGAGGCCAGTGGAGAGCATCCTCTGGAGCATACATTACAAAAAAAAGAAAAAATGCCTAAGCAGGGTGTCTGCAAGCTCTGTGCAAGGCAGCTGAGCAGCCAGGAGCAAGACAGAGCATGCCATGCTCAGTCACTCATTAACAATGCAGCAGGCCCAGGCCCAGGGTGGACCAACCTATTCAAAGGTTTGGGCTAATTTCAGGACACCTACGTAGGCTGGTGGAGCTGGCAGGATGGGGCAAGGTGCCCAAAGCTGCCTGCTCTGGAGCAGCACACCTCCCTGTGGAAAGGACGCATTTCTTTGCCCAACTGACTTACCACAGGGGTGATGGGATGTGCTGCAGAGGGGCTGATTCACTGCAGCAGGAGACGGGAGAGGCAGCACCTATTCACACCCCCACTGCTGCTAATCCCCTGCCCCACAACCTTGCAGAGAGACCGCAGCTGTTGTGGACAGGGCTGTCTGCTCCCTCTCTTGGTGTGGTCAGAGCCCTCCCTGGAACACAGTCTCATGCCTCCTCTGCAGGATGAGCACCTGGGGAAGTACCTGGAGTCAGGTCATGACTAGCTGGGCCATGCTGACCACAGCCCAGGAGTTACCGTCTAACTAGATCAGGAGATGGATGGCAGATTTCCTTCACCTTTTTGGAGAAAGGGAGCATAGCCATAGATTGTCAAAGGTGTTTAGACACCTAATTCCTGGCACTGGGACCAGCAACACCTACCCAGGGACCCTGGAGCAGAAAACAAGTTTGAATCAGTTTGCAAGTGCTACTCTACACCCACCTCGTCCTATAGGTGCTGCATGAAGCTCAGTGCTCCCAGTTTTCCAAGTACCTGTTAAAGGCAACAGCTGTTCTCAGCACTTGGAGCATCCCTTTTTAATTCCCTTGTTACATCTGTTAACTCGTTTGCCCCCTGTGAGAAGGAAAATGAATCACGGATGTCTTTTGTTTGCTAAATGTTAACAGCCCTGTGGAAAAACCCTCGTAAAATATTCACCCTATCCTGCTCTTCTAAATTAGACAGCTACAGTTCTAACAAGCCCCAGAGAAGAGTTCTTCATTCTCTCAGTCAAAGGTACAGTCAAACATTTCTGCAGGCTTTTCTGTACTCTGCATCACCCCCAGCCAAAGTTTCTGCTCCCCCAGGCTTTGTGCTGCTTTTATTCTTGCATATCTTTGTGTGTATGGCAGTACAATAGGAGAAGCAAAGGTTTCCAAATGCATTCATCCACATTCTTGCTTAAATGGTAAAGAAAAGGAATATATTTGTTATTGCAAATGCAAGGAATGGGGGTGGGGGTTGGGGAGGAGGGGTGTGGGTGGGTGTGTGTGAGAGCAAGTGAATACTTCCCACCTGGGGAAAGGAGAGGGAGGGTTCTAAGATGTTTTCAAACCAGAAGGTAATTGCAGGACCTTGGACATTACACCATCCATTGCTTTCTTGGGTGAAGGGAAATGTTTCTACTCTTGGGAGTGGTCACCCTCCCTCTTGGTTGTGTCAGCAAGGCAGAACAGAGATGCCTGCATGGTCCCTGTCTCCCCATGTGTTTGCCTCTATGCTTTCCGATCCCAACCAGGTGCATGCTTCCACGAGGAGGAGGATGGGCAGTTGAATAGGACCAGCTTTCTCTTCTCCCTGCTTCCTGCTAGCCTTTCCTTGTGGCTCCACAATGCCTTGCTCCTGAGCTGATTTCTGGTGACTCACAACCGGAGGGAAACAAACCTCAGATACTCTTTGTTGCTTGAAAGCACCAGGGAGTGAAAGAAAAAAGGAGGGGGAGTGTTTTAGACTGGAGGAGAGGGAAGAGGGGTTTGATGCCAGCTCCCTTTCTGAATAATCATTATATGTAATCACTTGCAGATCTTCAATGTGGTCTGTGTTACTTCAGGCTGATTTGTTCCATACAGTGACCTGAGCAAGCCTGTGAGACTCAAGGCATGTGCCTCACTGTGTTTCAGGCTCTTCTTGGAGTCTGAAGCAAAAAGTTGCTGTGACCAAGCTGGTGATGACCTCCTGGCTGTGCTGTGAGCTCCTGCCTGCAAATCAAAAGGTTTCTTGGTGATCAGGGGTAAAATGCTGTACATGGCATCCTGTTCATAGCATGGGGAGCTATTCGCCTCTCCTGTGGTGCTTGTTATTACTGGTGAGAGACAAAGTTGGCTTTCCCAACCCTGGGCAGGCTGCCCTTCATCCCTCAGCTCCTCCATGGTCACAGCCAGGGAAGGAGAGAAAAGTTCAGCCTGGTTTGTGCTGAGGAGAGGTCTCAGAGGGGTGGCATTGATTTTCCCAGGCATTATCATTTGCTGGCTAAAACCAACAGTGGCCAAGAAGCTACTGGTGAGCAGTTAGCATGCAGAAAGAACTCCCAGTGCTTTCTTCCTTCCCCACAAAGAGAACATCATTGTCAAGGGAAAACGACTAGCCGGCAAGGGCTGTCAGCTTCTGAGGGTTGAGGGGGCAGTGAGAAGAGGATGGTGCCTCTTTCCAAAAGATGATAGTAATTCACTCAGGGAACTTCCTACTCCAGAGTAATTAGCAAAGTAGACATGTGTTTGTAGGAGGAAGCTGTTGGAAAGGGTGGTGTTACCTCCTGGGGCAGGAGCAACTGGTTCGGTCTCTGCTCCAAACCACTGGCAAGTGTCATGGGCCACTGGGAGAGCCATGGAGGCAGAAGAGGGTTTGCAGAAACAACAGGAAAGATTAGGGAGTCAGTCCTGGGGAACAGCTTGTTTCTGAGACCCTGAGGCAAACTTCTTGGTTTGTAATTGGGTAAAAGTCAGTCAATCTCCTCTGTCATTTTTGCTGGCAAGATTTGATCTAATTTGGGAAAACACACAAGCTGATGGGAGGGATGGAGTAAGCTGTGTTTCAGAGAAGGAAAAAAGGCTCTCCCCTTCCGTCTGAGCCACTCATTCTGGTGTGTGCCTTTTGTCAGCAAGTGACTTTCCACACTAGCTGTAGGGCTGCACTGAAATTAGCCAACAATCCCACTGAACTTTGCAGGAGTGGGTTGGACTTTCAGACTTGCCAGAGCTTGAAAAACAAAGCATGGATTAAAAAAGAATACCTTTAAAGCCTGTAAAAAAAAAAAAAAAAGCGCTCTTATTTCACAGGGCATAAAGTGCTTTTGTTTACCTAGCACATATTCTATACATGGAAAGCAAAAAAGTAAAATAAAATTACAGCTAATAAATTTTTTAAGTGCAGAAAGGTTTCTTTTTTACATATAGTGGTGCCCAGTAGCACCACTAAAGTTAAAGGTCTGTCAACATTTTCATTAATAAACCCCCAATTTTCATGAGTTTATTACTCAACCATAAAAACCTGCCTCTCAGTTCAACTTGCCANCCAGTCTGAAGCCTGGGGAGTACACACAGATGTGATACAAACCTTTACTCCACCCTGATTTTGCACCACCAGAACACCATTAGAAAGACTCCTTATTGTGTCTCAAAGAAATAGAAAAAGTGGAGGCATGAGTCTTTATGTTTATACCACAGAGGAACAGCGTTAGAATCAGATCCTTTTTAACAATACAATGAAATTGGTTTGGCTGTATTTTGAGCTGCAGGAATGTAAAATGGAACAGGAGGCAGATTTCCAGGGTAGTGTTTCCTGTGAAAGAGTCTAGCTTCATGTAGGAGTTGTGGGAGAGAGAGGCGGAAAGAGATTCAGTCTGACATTTTGGTGTCTAATGCTCTATTATCTCCCCTGCTTAGGGGTGCTTTGAGCTTCCCTTGCTCCTCAAAGGTAAGGGTTACTAAGAGACAGGACTCATATAAAAAGAAACTTGAGAACCTTGAGAGGTTTCTGACAAAAAAAACCCAAACAACAAACAAACCCCATAAAAATTGCTCAGTTCTCCTAGTCCAGTGGTAACATGTATATGAAGACAAGGTCCTTCTTCAAGCTGTTTCAAGGGATAAGGAGGGCAAAGGGTGAAAATGGGAAATAAAAACAGTATCAGATTTTCAGAGTCAAAACTATCAGTTTGAATAGGAATAGGAGCTAGTTACCCTGCACCCCAGCCCCATGTTCCAACCACTTTTAAAAGACACCTCACTGCTTGCTGTCTACACCTAAGGGAGAGCAAGAGTCAAGACATCAGTAAAGCGCCTTGATCTTGAAATTTCTTATGTATCCACCTTAGTAAGCCTGATTCAGGATTGCTCAGCATCCTATTCCTGCTTTCCTCTACACAAGTTCAGCTTTGAAATGTTTTATACAGCCTCTTGATCTGACCTGTTGGAGGAAATTTGGCCTCTGACCAGGTACCAAGAAAATGTCGTCCTACTTGGGATACACAGCTATGAAAGACTCTTTGTGCTAGGAGCCATGGTAGCTTATTTGCACAAAAATCAAGTCTTTTCTCTAGGATACTCACTAAAAGAATCAAAAGTATTAGTTCAACTCCTTATGAAGCATCTTGGATCCACATATCCTAGGAGATGCTCCATATAATTAGATTTTAACTCAGTCTGCTTGAGTTTGTCAAGGTCTCCAGCGAAGGGCTGGGCTGCCCTATGACTCCAAAGTGTTTCTTAGATATCTCCTACATGGTTGTAGGGCAATCAGATATCCAGATGATCCAGATACGCCTCAAAATTCATACTCAGATGGTTCAGCTTTATAGGAAAGAATTCAGCATCATGGGAACAGCTTTGTCAAGCAAATAGCCACTGGTCTGAACCCCAATGAATATCAGAGATGTCTAGGAACCATGAATGAGCTTCCATGTGAAGGACTGAGAAAGACATCCCCTGGGACAACCAAGGTCCTGGTTCAGGCATGTTTCTATTTCTAGGAAATATGTATTCAGGTTCCTTTAAGTGTCAGGAACCTGGGTATTTGCTCTCATCATGGATTTAGTCAGGGGAAAATTCCTCTGTAGGCATCTGGCCACTTAGGATTATGGCTTAGACACCTTTCTGAAATCTAACCAGGTTAGAGAAAACCCTGTGTGGGACTGGGCTTTGGAGGAGCAAGTACCTTGTGTTGCTTTAGGGTTAAAGGTATCGGTAGGATTTCTTGGTGATCCTTTGCACCGTTTACTTCTGCCAGGCTTACCCACTCCTTTCTGCTCCCTTTCTTTGGCAATGTGCTGCAGACACATAAAAAGGTGGCTATTCATGGCCTGGCAGGTGGAAGATTAATTCTGACAGATGAAGAATTTCTTGATGAAGTGACTTCAAAGGCAAAATACCATGAAGAGGGAGGGGGAAGCAGGCAACACTTATGTGAAGGAAGAAGAGGGAGGCTGTGCCAGTTGGCATCAAACACTAGAAGAATAACCTTCGTCCTCAGGGCTGACACTGGCAGCTCTGCTTAGTGCATTGGCAGTTCTGCTTGTATTGCAGTTTCGGCTTCCCCCAGCTTCTGGCTGATTCACATCCAGGGGCACAAAGGGCACCTGGCCCATATCCAGTGCCTGCACCAGGTAGAGCAAAGAAAGCTTTGAAGGAAATGATAGAGGTATGTAACAAATCCCTCCTGGGAAAACTGAGCTCTTTATCCCTCCTTCCTGCTCAGCCTGTTGTAGTAGAGCTGATTAAATCCCTGATGGCCTTGAGGACTTTGTGTAAAGTTTTTCTTCCCCTGTCACAGGCTGTAGTAACCAGTGGATTTTTAAATTATTATTATTATTATTAAAATTCTGTGACATGGTCTTCTTCAGGCACATGAATGTGCTGATCCACCTGCCTTGGTGAGCACCATGGGAGATGTCTGACTGACTGCTGTCTTCCTTTGTGGATCACCTTCCAGTGGAAACTTCTCTCATGAGGTGGGTGTCTCAAGGAGGTTATGGTGGCATTTGAAATGGGGGAAATATGGAAATGCCAGAAACAAATCCCTGCTAGCAGAGGCCAGTATCTCACCTAAGAGAAGAGTTTCTACAAGGCATCCACACAACCAAAACCAGCAGCCTGCGGGAGTGGAACAGGAATTAGCCATGAACTTTTGCAACTTTTCCACAAAAGCACTCTTATGTCTCTTTCAAGCCACATTGTTCCATGTCTCAGGTGTCCTGGACATGGATGAAGATAGGCAGATATGCAGTCCTGTGGAGGTAGCTGAATTTCATCCTGAAACATATTATCTGTAAGGATCATGCAGCTATCTTCAGAGTGGGAAGCAGCAGCTCTTGTACAGCAGAGGTAAATGCTCATCATACTCCAGAGCAGGAAGTGAAGCAGAATGTTGTATCAAAATCAAACTATGTGGGAAATTGAAGGAGACAGAAGTTACCACATTAGCAAACTAGCCAGGGCTTTGAAGTACCTCTTCAGCCCTTGTGACAAGTGTGCTTTAGTTTCCTAATATATTTTAAGGTATGCTGCACAAAACCCAAGATAGTTCAGAAACCTCAGCATAGTTCTTCTCAGAAGTCTTTCATTCAAGAGTCAAGCAAGTTCATCCTGGCTTAATCTACAAGGTTGTTAGACATATGCAATCTGAAGTCGATTAATGCTCATCAGCCAAAGAAGTCTTTGTCTCAGGGGGCTTGTTAACATCACTTCATCTGACCTTCTTTCCCTCCTCCTGTTGAAAGAAAGTGACTGACTGATTTAGACGGTAGAAAGTCAAACAACAGGCTTCGAAATAATAGGGCCTCACAGATCTGCTCTGTAGGTTTTTTAACTTACCAAACCCAGAATTTGGGGTTGTCTCAGAAGGTGGGTGTCCAGAGATGGCAAATTTCTCTGAGCTGGACTGAACTTGGGGAAAGATCAAGGAAAATCAACATCAAAGATTTTTTTATGCAAACCAGCAAGGATTATGTACGCAGTCATGGAGAGCCCTTTCATCAACTTCTTCTACCACCAGGCCAGGAATAACTTCATTTGGCCTTGTGGATTATGAAGATGTTTAACCAGATTGGTCTTTTGGCTAAAGCCAATGGAGCAACTCCAAGTGTGTTGTGTCTGATAATGCCCATGGCCATATAAATGGATAAGAAAAGCTCTGGTGGCTCTGAGCAAGACAGTTATTCCAGGACAATGAAATATGAGTTCTACAACTCCCCCCAGCTTTTATAGCTGGTTTTAATACTCTTTATCCAACTGCAAAGGACAAGATAAAGTGTGAGGTAGAGGAAAAATGGGGTTCAGAGGCTATCAGCAGCTAAGTCTGCAGTTTGATAAGACAGATGGTATTGGATACAGCAGCTGTAAGAGTTCCTGTGGAATCATGCAGCCTTGGCTGCTCATTCCAGCCACTGAACAACAGCACATTGCTCCCTCCATGTCATAGCACCACTGCTGGTGAGGTCCATGCTCTGAGCCCTTTGTGTTGCTGTTTAGGGCATATTTCTTTCCTATCATGGAGAAGGATGAGGGGAGTGAACAGCTGGGAGTGAGGGTGGGGGACTCCCAGCTTTAGTGGAATGATGCTTGGAAACAACTTTGAGATGCAAAGCAGAAAATGCTGCTTCTGACTTCTATGCTTCACAGATGTTAGCCAGGGAGTCTATCTACCACAGCCTTTTTAATGTGTTAGTGGCAGATCTGAAGTAATTGTAGCTCAAAGGAGCTTGCTATACTCTTATAGCAACTTCTATAAACACAGCGTCACAGAAGTGAGGCCAGCAACCAAATTACCAGCTCACTGTCAGAGAAGCAGCAGCCAACACCTCTTGTCCTCCTCCAAGAATGCCACAAAGTCCCCACTGACTCCTGTTGCTTCCTTCAGTTTACATGATATCTTCCATTTATGTGTTGTCTTAACTTCCAATTCTAGCAGCAGCACAAGCTGGTGTAGTAGAGATCTTAGATCCTCAGATCTTAGAACATCTCTCTCTCTCCCCTGCCCCACCCCCTGACAGAAAATATCCCAAGAATAAAACGTGGGCTACAGCCATGTCTTCAGATATAACCTGCATCATAATCTGGCTTTTCTTAAGGGTCAGAAAGTCCCATCTGGCTCATTATAGGTATAGAGGTTAGTATCAACTTCCCCTGAAATTCAAAGGTTTTAAGGGCTTAGTTGTCACTTCTTGGAATAGAGCCCAGCAGGAAGGACAGCTGTTGTGGATGTCTGAAGAGTGATGGCTGCTCCTGGGAGCCTGCAGAGCTGGGGAATAAAATGCGGTTGCTCCTGCTTACCATTACCAAGAAGAAGTCATAGCTCCTACAGCATTATTTAGCACTGGTACATAGTAAAGGCAGAGCTTTGCAGGGTATGGCAAGGACGTGATCCTGATTCCAGGGAAGCCAAACAGATCCCTAGTTCCATAAAGAATCAGAGCATTGCTTCCAGGGAAAGGAAAGGCAAATGTTTTTAGACAAGCTAAATAATTCTTAAAACATTTGCAGGCTGTGATGTACCTTATCAAGTATTAAAGGAAAACTATCATTCACAATGGCCTTGTGTGTCTTCAGCCACATGTGGACCACAGTTCAAGGATGACAGGGACTGAAAGGAGAGATAAGATGCCAAAACAGGCAGGGGTGCATCATGGATGGGTTAGTGGGGACTGCTTTAGACCATCAGTGAAAGGTTTTATTGTTTTAAACCTTTTCTTGTATGCTGTTAACATACATCCCTCTTCTGTTCCCTATACTCCATACTCTTACAGCCTCTCCTCCAACCTTATCTACATATTTCGCCCTCAATTCTGTCCAGGCTTGAACAGTAACCCAAAGGGAAAGAGGCTATCCTGAGGCTGTTGCTCCTCTAAGGGAAAAATCCTCTCCCTCCATCCTCGATGAGTGTATAACACATGCCTTTCTTTCTCCTAAAGACACTCTCTCTTCTGCTAAGCAAGAAACTAAAAAAAACCATAACCAAATCAAAACAAACCTCTAACATTTTGAAAGAGATGTGACAGTTTTAAAGGAGCTGAGTAAATAGTTTATCCCACAAGGACAAACAATATTTTTGTTTCTCTAAATACGTTGTCATGGGCATGTAGAATTACTGAAAAACCACAGGCATCTCATGTCTGAGCTGAGAAATCCTTTGACTAGACTCCCAAAGGGCAATGCTTTCAGTCTGTGACCCTCTGGAAGCTAACTTATAGATGTAAGTATGCCAAGTCCTGGGCTTACAACTTAACTTACATCGGTAACAACAGGGTATGTTTTAGTGCTCAGGAGAAGAGGGAGCAATACATTCACAACTGAAGGTTTTAAAGTACATATTTATGCAGCACCTGTCAGGACTGATTTAAGCATTTCTGATGCTACTGTATGGGAGAAGGTGGACTAGAGGACACCTTGTGAGCCCTGCTGGTTATATTGGCATTAAGTAGTAGGTGGCATTGTAAGCTTGTTTTCACAGTGTCTTGTCACCACTGGAGCTTGAGGAGACATCCCTCCACTTTGTGACTCTGATAGAAGCTCTGATGCCAGGATCAACACAGATTTCATTTGCTGTTCGAAGACACCTAATGATTCCCCACAGGTTATACCATTTAACCACTTGTGAGCTACCAGTTTGTAACAGTGGTTGGTTGGAAGGGTGTGGAGTCTTCCCTGTCCTTCCTTTCCCTTACCTTTACTTTCTTTACTGTATGATTGTTGGTAAGTTCATAGATGCCATGGGACTCGAGTGAGTTTACACTGTCCTTTTAGTCTTAGGTCCCTGGCCCAGCTCAGATGAGATTGACAAGGCTTTGCTGAAGTCCAAGACTTCAGTAATGAGGACCTGAAGAGTTGCCTCAAACAACTATCTTCAGCATTGATATTCACTACACCTTCAGTTTTAATCTACTGTGTTTTATTGCTTGTTTGTGGGATGGTTACAACATCCTTGTTCTGTGATTCCCTCCTCTGCACATTTAAATTCCTGATGTGCACTCAACCTGATCTCCAGGTTTTCTATATACAAATACATATTTACTGAACATCTTTTAAAAGTATTTGTGTGGGATTTAAGATAACATTGAAATTCCTTTTGCTGATGATTTATAAAGCTATTTTCCCCCTGTCTAGACACTTTCAATATTTGCAATTAGCTGATGGAAAAATAAATGATGGAGTATTCTTTCCAAACCTCCACTGGAGAGGGGAAGAAAGGTCTCCATCACACAAAGTAAATGCTCTTCCATCAAGTCAGCCAAGAAGCTGCTAAGGGGCAGAAGACATGGGGGATGAGTCCAGTAAGTGCTGTACTCAGGTGTAGGACTTGGATAAGAAGGGGAACTGAGTTTTTTTATAGCTCCAGGGAGAAGAAGAAGAAAACAAGCTATTATTCCAGCGACTTTTTTCTTGGGCTGATTGCAAAATTAGCTGGAGCTGAAGTTAATTGATTGTGTAGGCAGATGAAAGAAACTTGAGATGACTATAAATAGTAACAGTCTTGCTTTCCATGCAGCTGTAAATCTGAGCTGGAGAGCTGTCTTAAATTCATTGTGAATATTCGCAAACAAGGGAGGGAGAGTAGAGTAAAATAAAATAAAATAAAACAAAGTGTGGTCAAATAAAATATACACACACACACACATACACAGCCCAGCACAGAGAGAATCGTCAAGGTCAGCCCTTCCAAGACAGAAGAGAGCTAGAACTTGATCTCACAGATGTTGTGGCCTGATGCATTTTACCTGTCTCGCTCCCTCAACCACAGCCTGGGAGAGGCATAATTCAGCTATTTCTTTCGTCTTTCCAGGATTTTATGTCAGATAGTGTTGCTGCCTCTTCACTGAGGAAGAGGGGGAGTGAAGCAAAGGGCTAGCTCTCTTTGTCTGGATACTGACAGCTAGGGCTGCCAAAGAAAGAATGCCACATCCCATCAACTGCTGGCAATGGGAAAGACATTGTGTGCTCTATGGAAACTGTGAATACATGTGGGCAGACCCTTGCCATGCTTTTTGTTTTTCCCCTTTAAGGTGGGGGGTTGTTTTTTCTTCATCAGGATTAAGTTTTGTGTTTAAACTCAGCTCTACCAGCTGTGATGAGCAATAGCCTGATGAGGGTGAGCTATGGTTGAAAACCCCAAGGAGATGGCTGCCAAGGTTAGACCCTCCTTTGCATGTGGCAGCTTTTAGTATCTGTACCTGAACCTCCAGCTTAGCTGGTCTCCAGAGAAGATGATCTCCCTGCAGTGTAAAGACTACGGGTGTGGATGCAGCCTTCCTTGCATCATTCACTGGAGAGCTGTCGGTGTACCTAACCTTTCATCCACATGGAGTTGCTCTTGGTCATTTGTCTGTCCATCTACAGGAGGGAGTCACCCTGTAAATACCAACTGACAACATAATTCTCACAGTTTAAGGCCAAAAGGGTAGAATGCCATCATCTCAAATTACAGAGTAATTTGAAGTAATAACTGCATGACTAGGATTCAGTTAGGATGAAAGATGTAATATTTGGACTTTTTCAAAAGGGGTCATTGGGCTTTTACCACTAGCATTACCATTCAAGTCATACCTGTGAGCTGCACTCTGCTCTGTTGTGTTGGGATCTGTGTTTAGTAGGAGAGACTTCCCACACTGAAGAGTTACGGTTTACAGATACAAACCAGACAAAAGGGTAGGAGGAGAAAAGACAAACACAGAGGTTTACCCAGCCATTTCAGCAGGCTGCTGGCTGGTCTGGAGGCTGCCTGCTTCTCACATCTCTCACAAGAAGACAACTGGAGTGACTGTCTTACAAGTAGGGTGAGCGAGGAGCATTTACATGGTCAGCTGGGTGCGGAGGATGAGTGGTAACTTTTCCAGCTTGGGTAACTCCCTCAGTTGGCCATACTTTTGCTGGGTGATGACAAGGCAGTTCAGGTGCCAGCAAAGGCCATGTGGAAAGGAAGGACAAACTGGGGCAGTACATCAGGGCACTTTGTGCCACCATGTGTTCTGCTAGCTGTAGTTGGCCCATTTGATGTACCTGAGAGCCACCACCCTGGGGGAAGACTTCCCTAGCTTGGCTATGCCACTGAGGCCAACAGATCCCAGTCCAGCTCAGCAAAGAGCTTCTGTAGTGTTCTTCTTCTAAATACAGCGCATTCTTATGAATTTTAAAACTGTTCACCTCACAGCCCTAGAGAATGAGTCTCTCTGCTTACTCTCAGAACAAGCCCACAAGGTTGTAATGTGACTGTGATTCCTCTCTCTGACCCATTAAAGCATGCCAGAGGTCTGGGACCTCTCCAAGGCAGAAGGAGCACCTGGATGTTCTTAAAATGAGTGTCAGATAGGCAGAGTTTATTCTCTTGGGCTCATTCATGTGCTCGGGTTTGACATAGCCTGCCGGGCAAAGTCTGCTCAGTACATGTTGCAAGGCCTGCTGTATCAAGAGCACCAGCTGTGGTCAGTAAACCAAGGCAGTGGTTTGACTGTTAAAACACCTAGGGGAAAACCCTCTTGGATTGTATTTCTCATGTCCTTTGTTTACTGATAAGAAAATGCCAATCCAAGAGCCTAGGACTAACTGCCCCNTGCATGCTTTCTCCATCTGACCTGTCACCTCCCTCCTGACAACTGGAAGCATTCATGTTTATCTTCTTTTTTACTGGGTTTCAAAAGAAAATGCTCTGCTCTCACACAATATTCTTTTATCAGCTTCAGGGCCAGGAACATAAAAGGAGTCAACCTGGAGGTCGCTTTCTAGCCATTTCACTACTCAGAAGAATCACCTTGGAGCTTCTATGTTTAATCAAGACATTTTTACAGCTTTTCTACTAAAGGGAGAGGTGCACTTTGATTGAAGATAAAATCCATCAAATGATGTAATTCATTTATTCTGGTGTCGTGGAGTCTCTGTTCATTTGAGGAAAAGACTTTATACATGTGTATGAGTGCATCATGGAGAGGAAGGCTTCTTTTTGGGGGTGAGGAAAGGAAGATTGTTGGGCCTGTTCTTCTAGTCCAATTTTAACATCTCTGTCCTGCTGAACCCCATATGACTGCTCTGAGAAGACAAAGAAGGCAAATAGCTCCTGTTGAATATATCCTGCCCAGGTCTGTATATCAGGTTTGGTCTCTGGTTTCACCAGCTTCTACGAGCATACCTTCCATTTGGAAGACTCTCACCCCTTTGGTATGACACTATCATTTCATGAGACGTAGGAATCAGTTATATAAAGCCTCATTTACTTGCCTATATCTGCTAGTGTGCTGTAGCATTCACGTTCTACTTGCAAAAAGCCTGCTCACGCTTATTCTGGTCACAAAGTTGAATGGGAAACTTTGGGTCTGCCATGAAGTCTGTGTCTACGCACAGCCATGATCAGGGGTCCCTTCCCTTTGCTTCTGCAGCAAGAAGTATTCTTCCAAGTTTTGAGATAATCTAATTTCTATCACACACCAAATGGTTTCAGCTCCAATGTGGGTTAACACATATGTGTCTGAATGGGAATCAGGTATGTCCAAAACTCAGGACCCCTACCAGTATAAGAGGAGAGTTGCAAAATGCCTGAAATACCTGTATTGACACATTTTAAACAGCTGTGTAGCAAGCAACGAGGAAAGGCTTGTTTCGTGCCTCTTACCCACTCAAACCTCTTTCATGTTTTGCCCAGTTGGACATCTGGTGTGTTTTTTGCTACACACCCAATGCTGAGCTTTCATTTCAGGTGACCCATTCTGATTCTATCAGAGCTGACTTCTGCCCTTATAAATACATGAAACTCAAGGCTTGTCTTGAGGCAGAGCCAAACACTAGAAATGTTGCTCAGCAATGGGTCAACCTCAAAGGGTTTGAAGTATCTGCGCTTTTGTGCTCCCAGGGATTCACATGCAGATGCTCACAACTGTTGATCTCTGAGTGAGGCAGATGGTATTGTCTTGGGTGTCTGGCCTAGCTGATTCCATCACTGTAGGATTCTTCTGCAGTTCATCTTACATTTGTTTCCCACTGGAACCATGCAAGAAGAGACTTGCTACTGGCATTATGTTAATGGAAACTGAATGTATGCACGTGGTCCATCCTATTGTACTCAACAAGCATCCCAGCTGAGATTGCACAGGGATATAAAATAACCAACTGCTGAAAGGTCTTGCAGAAGGAAGTTACAGGAGGATCTTATTTGGCGCAATAGAAAGGAGAACATTATTCCAAGACTTAAAGAGAAAGAGAAATTAGTCTGGGAGGAGGCTACCAGTATGCTAAGACATCAAGACAGTTTAGCTACACACATAACAGTGATTCAACAAAAAGCGTGTATCTTGGTCCCTTGGCCTGGGTTTCCCAAAGCAAGGGACTTTAACTGCAACGAAAACTGACAGAATTAGTTGATCTTCAAGTCATAGGTACTATAGTTCTCCAGCTGTGCCAATGCCAGTCCAGTATGAATTTCAGATGTGCTGTCTAGTTCTGCCTATGATACCATTATACATGTTTAGCAATATCATGTTATCTCTACTGAACATAAAAATATTGTCTTAAATATGAATTCAGCTTTGTTCATCTCACACCCTAAGGTCTCATTTCTGTTAAGAGCAAAACTTTGGGAACTTCTCACTTTGAACATGTAAGTAAGAAAAAAGCCACCAGAGATGTCAGTAGAATAGGCTGGGTCTCAAGACTGGAAAGGAAAGATCATAGATCTTAGTTCAAGGCAGACACAGAGACTTGAGAGGAAAGTACAGGAGAGCGTGGAAGCTGCAAGACAAGCCAGTAGACTGGGTGGGGTGGAGGGCAGCTGGGAAAGGGGTGATGAAGTCAAAATGGAAAAAGTTGCTGGGTGGATCAAAGTCTCAACAAGAATTTATGAGAGGCATAAAAGAAATTCGGAGGGTGAATACCATAAGCAGTGATGGGATTCAGCCATATTCTGAAGGTTTTGTGGTGGAGGAAGAGACAGATTTCCCAACAGAAGTTTGTCTTCTTTGCTCCTTTACCTCTGCACTTCTTGAGAGTTCTACATTTGTCCCTGTGCCAGAACCTCCATCTTCACCTTATTTTCCAGCCTTTTGCCTACTTGTGCTTCTAGCTTTCTAGCCTCTTGCCTTGATGCACACTCCTATCAATGCCAGGATGGCTTAGCGTTGGTTTCTCAGTTCACTCTAGCCAGGCTCTCTCCCTTTATTTGTTTGTTCAAATCTGTCCGGTTGAGGGCTGATTGCCCTGAATTCCAAGGACTCCTTTTTTATGTTTCTTTTCTCAATGATCTTAAAGGTCTTTTCCAACCTAAATGGTTCTATATGATTCTCTCCTTGAGAGATGAAACGATGTTGTGGACTCTCAGATCTGGAACACACTGGTGATGGAAGTGGAGAGGGATTTCTATCATGTCTAATTTTCCACCATAGCCTCATGGTTCTGCTACTGAACAGCAGCAGGTAGAATGACAGAGATAAAGAAAGCAAATCACTAAAAGCTTAGAAAATCTTGGGTACACTTTAACCGTCTCTGGTAAACACAAAGTTCCTGTGACTGCAAAGAGAAAGAAATTCATTCTGCTAGTGCTTCTGGAATGACTTATCTCCCCACACCAGCTCTTGTCCTCAGCAGGCTTGGAAGGCGCAAGCTGGCTAGTTGAAGTGAAAGCCATTAATGGAGACATTTTTACTACCCTTATTAAAGGGAAAAGGAGGCTTTGATATAACACAATATCCACTAGATGATGCAATTAATTTATTTTGGCTGGCCAGCGCTCTTGCCTGGGTCTGTGTGTTATTAGAGGGTGGTGCAACGGTTGTTCTTCCCACTGCTTGCAGGCCCTAGGGTCAGGTTCTGCTCCACCAATAACATGACTCATCTCTGCATAAAACAATTCCTCAAGTGATACCAAAGTGACCGCAACATCAGTCAGCTTCCAATCATCTAAATCCAGTAATGATGGCTACTTCCCCAGAATCCTCTTTACAGCAGCTCACACACTTGCTCCTAACCACAGAATGAAAGTCAGCAGGGAACATGTTGGTTTCACAAAATATCATGTGAGAAAGGCCCTGGGCTGGATATCATTTACATTTCTGCCCTCATTAATATGTGTGTCCTTACTAATGAATTAAGTTGGATGCCCTTGTAGAAAGTCACACTTGTCCTAATGTGGGTGCATGCTGGAGAAAGGGTTGGCACTGTGACAGTAGGTAACCCACCCAACTTTGGCTTCTCAATATAATCAAGTACCTCTGAGTTTAATGCAGAGAAATGGTCATCTAGGTGATGACCCTGTTCCTAGTTGCCATTTGGAGGAGCTCAGTTTGGACCAATTGGCTGTGAAAAGAATCAAAGTTAGCAACCTCTATTCTTTCTTCTCTAGCTTCTTTTAAACAAGTGTCTTCTAGGTCAAATGTGCGAGAGAGCTAATTACAGAAGGTGGGCAGGTTAAGACAACCAAACTTCATCTTGGAACCCTTGAAGAATTAATCTTAGAGCATATTCTCTGTCAATTTTCCACAACATTATTAAAAAGTAAAGAGACCTCAGCCAACACCACCCCAGGTAACATGGTGCCACTGAGGGGACAGGCCCACTGTGTTTCTCTTGCCTAATGGATGCTAGGGAGGGGAAAACAATGGGACAGAGAATTTGCATCCTCTGGGTTGAAGAAAGCTCTCTGGGGCAAGTAATGCAACTGGATTTTTTAATTAAATTCTTATGGTCTGCATAATTAGAACTACTAGTTATGCAGCAGCTCTAAAGTTCATTTAGGGAGGTCAGGTTCTTTGTGAAATGGCAAACAAACCTAAAAAAGAAGTGGTATTGTCAGAGGGTCATAATCTGAGTTTAGTTAGAAAAGTAATCTCTGACTCCATAACAAACCCCTCTTTTCAGCAGCTCTGCATCAAAGTCTTAGTGCCTCACTCATGGCTAAAGAAACAGAGGGGTTCATTATATAATATTTCCTGTATTTGGGTTATTTCTCTTCTCTGTGGTGGAGATAATCCATGAGGATCTATGAATGCATCCCAATACTTTTCCTCCAGTTTGACACTTGTTATGAACTTTACTTTCTCCTGTGTCAGTATATAACTGTATCACTTACAGGAGTTAGGAACAACACTCCTCTTCCCTGCTAGGTAAAAGCCTAGATCTGATTTGCTCATGAAGGCAAATCTTGTCCTCTAGGGAAAGAAACCTCAGCCATGATACTGTGAGAAGAAATCTTGACAGTTGTTAGAAAGCATTCCTCTTTTCTGGCGATTTGGAACAGGATACCCTGCTAATAAGAGTAACAGATCAACTTGGAAAAGCAACTTCATGATTTCCTTGGATTTGACATTATTTTACAGTAATGAATTTGGTTTCTGCCTGTCTTACATAGAACAAACAGTGAGAGACAGTTAGGCAGATGGATGTGTTCTGACAGTAGCATCTGTAGGACAGGAAACATTCAGTATTTTGAAATATTTGTGAGGTTTGGGGGTTTTGTTTGTTTGTTTGTTTGCAAGTATTTGCTAATATTTTTTTCCACAAGGGGTACAGATTTAACTGAACCATAAGTACAGATTTAACTGAACCAAAAGACTGATGAAGGTTCATTCAATCCAAATACTCTGGGCATTTTAAGGTTTTGACCATGCTGCATTCAGGAGCAGTTCCACTTTACAGGTAATCATCATCTATTTATTTCACTGGGAACTGATCTGAGATCCTACCAAAATCATTGCACATTTGAACAAAAAAGGAATGTCCAGAGGTGAAAGGTGTCTCCTTCTGGATAGAGGTGCATGAATCTCTTTGCAGTGGTAGGATAAGATAGTTTGGACTCTTTCAAAATCAGTGTCAAGTTCACAGTGGACACACACAATGTTTTGTACTCTCCCTGCCTTGGTACAGGATCAGTGCCAGAGGAGAAAGAAAAGAAAAAAAAAGTGATCTCCTGTCCAAATTCTTCCTTGTAATGAATATGTGTGAGACTAACTATGATCTCATGGAAATCTCTGTTTTGTGGTCATTAGATATTACGAACATCTCATCAGTGTGTCTGTGTTACCTGCTCTGTCCCCCACAACTCACCTCCAGCAAAATCATTTTATATCAAAGAAGGAATCTGCTTGAAACTACTCACACCACCAGCTGTACCTTAACCTCTTGGTTACTAGTGCTTAGCTCATGAAATCAAAGGTCAGCTACAAATGAAATGAAAGTACAGACATGCAAACAGCATCTTCCCAAACAGGGCCAATGTTCCTGGGAACACCAGGTACTGGAAGTATGGGATTATTGCTAATATTTGTTATTTATACTGTGCTAGTACCCAGGGTGTGTTAAGTGATCTCCACATTGTTGAAAGATATGACCCACTCATCACTTTGTCAAAAGCTCATATTCCATGGCTGGCAATGTACAAAGAGTGGGAAAGGGCAATACAGTGCAAACACACTATTTGCCTGAATAACTACTGTGGATTTTTCCCCCAGGTTTTGCCTCAGCAGATTATGGTAGAGCTGTTAGGAGAGTCTGTCTGAAAGCTATGGCATTACTGTCTTGTTCTCTGTGGGGGAAGATGCAATTGTATCTTGACAACAAACTAGTGTGGCCATAATTTGACAACTACAGTGTGAATGAGTTTGATGCAGGTTCAGTGTTTAAAGATACATGTAATACGTTACTGGCTTTTTACCATGTGTTTTGGAGGTTTATTATACTGCTGAGAAAATACCCATTAGTTATACTTCTCTGCCTCTCAGCCAGCTGACACCTATACACCCAAAGTGGGCTTTTGAGGAGGCACACGTGCTTCTGTTCCTCCCACCTATCTCCAGGCTCCTAACAAAGGTGAAAAATTAGGGAGAGAGTCTTTTGAGTCTTCCTCCATAGTCAGCTGAGGAAGGTTCATCACAGCTAAGACCTGAAGCACTCTCTGAGGGACCTTGCCTTTACAGTGTGGCCAGCAGGAGCAGGGAAGTGGTCATCCCCCTGTACTCAGCATTGGTGAGGCCGCACCTTGAGTACTGTTTTGGGCCCCTCACTACAGGAAAGACATTGAGGTGCTGGAGCATGTCCAGAGAAGGGCAACAGAGCTGGTGAAGGGTCTAGAGTACAAGTCTTATGAGGAGTGACTGAGGGAACTGGGGTTGTTGAGCATGGAAAAAAGGAGGCTGAGGGGAGACCTTATTGCTCCCTACAACTACCTGAAAGGAGGTTGTAGTGAGGTGGGTGTCAGTCTCTTCTCCCAAGTAGCAAGCGATAGGACTAGAGGAAACGGTCTAAAGTTGTGGCAAGGGAGGTTTAGATTGGATGTTAGGAAAAATTCTTCACCAAAAGGGTTGTCAGGCGTTGGAACAGACTGCCCGGGGAAGTGGTTGAGTCACCATCCCTGGAGGTACTTAGAAGACCTGTAGATGTGGTGCTTAGGGACATGGCTTAGTGGTGGACATGGAAGTGCTAGGTTTACAGTTGAACTCGATGATCCTAAAGGTCTTCTCCAACCTAAATGATTCTATGATTCTATTTGTAGACTACAGAGGCAGGGTTTTGAGTGCTTAAATTAAATGGGATGAGTCTGTGTATTGAAGCGGAAGTTCAAAGCAGAATGGAGAACTCATGCTCAGGAGGATTACTTGAATTTTAAGATCTGTAACCCAGCAGCAGCCCATTTAAGAGCCTTACCCTGCAGTAAGGGAATGTTATCCTGGGTTTTTAATCCTTACTGGTTTCCACTCCTCTGCTCTACTCTCTGGAGGAATTATATCAGTCCATAGGGCAAAGACCTTACAGAGAGTGGGAGCTGTGATTAGGCAATGGTCAGAGTGAAAGCACTGTGAGTGCTCCAAACCTCAAGGCAGTAATTTATGAAATCTCAGGAGAGAGACTACCAAGGCTACTTTGCTTTTGATACTTCCATGCTAAGGTAATCAAGTGTTGCCTTCTCATTGAAGACCATGAATACAAGGAAGGTGGATCTCAGCAGGAAAAGTGGTGAGTGTCTGACAGGTATCACAAAGAGAAGGTAAAACTACACAACCCCGTTAAGCCTAGAACTTGCAAGCCCAGACTGTGGGTTACAAGACAAGTTCTTGTGCTATTACAACCTTCACATGTGATGGTGGGCAGCCTCCTTAGTAGATCCACATATTTTTAGGTATATCAGACATCAAGTGGGACTTGTGTCATCCTGGGCTCCTCTTAGAAGCAGGTGGGCTCAAGCAGAATAAAAAACTAGATCCCCAATGAGCTGCCTTAAGCTTCCTATTGGAAATGCCAGAACCAGGAGTGACTTTAAATCCTGCCTTCTGCTCTGAGCATCAAGAAAATACCAGGATTCCCAACTCTCCCTTCTTTCCTGGACATAAACAGATGTGCCATTTTAAACTCAAAACTCAAAGGGAAACCAGTCTCCACAGAAATATTGCTATTTTGTTAAAATGGTAAGCAGAATTGGAGGAAAATCCATGCACACTGGAAAAAAAGAAAAAAAATCACTGACCCGAGACAGAATATTTTATTTCTGAATTGGCCCAAAACATTTTGAGTCAGATTAATTCAGCAATGAATTACTTTCCAGTAACAGTGCAGGGTTACAGTTCAGGACATTTTCTCAGTAGATGGGACACTCTTTGTTATGCTATAATGCAATGCAGATGTTTCTCTTTTTGCCTTGTGCAAGGATGATTATCTATATGGGTTTTCAGAGTCTTTAAGCATGAAACAACTCACACAATCCAGGCATGAAGACTGCAAAGAGCAAACTTCCAAACTACATATCTCAGAAGGCTATAACACAAGGGGAAAGCACTGTTGGAACACTGAAGTGACTTGAAACAGAGAATTTGGGGGTCATATTAACACATCACAAGAAAACATTTTGATTTCAGGAATGCTGAAATGTTTTGTTTTGTTTGAAAATGTCAGGCAAAATGCTTTGACTTTGCCAGACAAAAGTTTGTTTGTTTGTTTTTTTCCCAAAATTTCCACCCAGAGAAAAAGACTTGACATTTCAGCTCTTTGTTCCAATGTGGGATAAAAACAAACATTGAAATGTCAGGATTTGCTGCAGGATGAAAATTCTGAATTTTGCCCAATTTTTGGTGTAATGCCTTGGCCCCAGTATTTACATTTTGCTTTGAAGTATGGGTGGATGTTCACAGGGTGAGAGGGAATTTTGTAAGAGAGGATCATATGTTCAAAAGAACCTAGAAACCTGTATGTTCCAGTCCCTGTGATGTTTCAGACCATTTCAAGATCTAAATTAACAGGTAGGAGATGCAAATAAATTGGAAGAAGGTGATAGCACAATACAACATAGCAGTTCTTTCGACATAGTTTTCACTCCTTCTATAAGCAGGGACGCTCCCTTTGGTCTGTATCTGATTTTAGCTTGATTAATTAATGAAAATCAGGAACAATTGGAAGCTCTTGTCTTGAAGTCATTGGGAGTGTTGCCTGAGTAAGGTCTGATTGGAGGGGAAAAAAAAAAAAGTCAACCTTGGACAGCTTGGCCCAATGCAAGCTTTGGAGACATCTCAGCAAGTATGGCAAATGCGGTCACATGCCCTATTGGCTGTAAGTAATTAAGCAGCATAAATCTGGATTACTGTCATGATTCACTCTGTACAGACATCCTTAGAGGGATTTGGTTCTGCAAGCATTGAACAATACATTGGTGGGAATGAGCTACAAGAGGATTATGTGTGGATACTGCTTTATGGGGAACGGGCACACTGACAGTAGGATTTATGGTTTTACCGCCTTCATGGATTTCTTAAAAAGCCACCCTTTATATGGCCAAACACAGACTCCAAACTAAAAAGATCAAGAAATGCAGAAAAGCTGAATGTTGTTTTCAGTTAACTCTGGATAATCCAAATGTTCCAGCAGCAGAACACCAATACCTGTTTTGGAACCTTTCTCACACACGAGCACCCAGAGGTGGTAGTACGTCCCAGCTCCGAAGGCTAGGCTGTGTTTAGGTGCAGAAAAGCACAGGGTTGATGAACACAAGAGCATCCTTCTTCAGTCAGCCCAGAACCCTACCTACAGCAGGCCTAGGGTAAATATTTGGTTAAGGACTACAGGAAATGTAGCGTGTACAGAGAAACTCTTCCCTGTTTCCTCTGGACATCCAGCCATTAGCAGTGGGAAGATCTGATCAGGCCATCACACTTGGAAGCCACTAGCAGACCTGTCCTTCATGGATTATCCTCACCCTTTTTGGCTACAGAGGCTGTTGGCTCTAAGCATGGGTCAGTGAGGCATTGGGCTGTTGGACTTTGTATGCTTCCTGACAGCCACTGCCCATCCCACCGTATGCGAAGGTGGGACACTGCAGAGAGTCATCATCTACAATCTGGAACTGGCTAAGAGACACCCACTTGAACCTCCCTAAATTAAACAGTCCCTTTGTACCATCTATCAAATAAAGTTGCTTTACCTCTGTATTCAACAGGTCTCTTTGGATCAGCAGCTTCATGGCCCAGGGCCCTGGAGAGATGTTGACTTTTTGCTGAACAAGAAGTGGTAGCTCTCACCTCCTGTTCTAAATTTATTGTGTTACTGGGTTAACAGGTCTGACAAGATCTGAAGAACCTAATCTAGGAATTTCTAATATGTACAGTGAAAAATGGTTAGATGGGTACAGACATTACAAGGCAGTTCTGAAAGATGGACTGAGGTATTTTCAACATCCCAGATAGATTTTTTTTTTTTAAACTCTTGAACAGCAAAGTCCCAGAGAAGATAATTTTGCATGCACAGGGAACATGCGGTTCTTTGAGTAATTTGTGGAGGGTGTATTTCACAGTGCAATGAAGATGATAGACAAGGTATGAGTGCTAAAAATCATGTCAAGGCTGCTAGAATTACACCCTTATTATTTATTTCACAATATCTCTGAGATATGGGATGAGCTGGGTTCAGTGTTCTACATTCACATTAGGAAAAACAATTTTTTTCCCCAAAAGATTTTTGTCTTCCTGTAACAAAAAATTTTTGCAACCAGACACAGGTTTTCTGAAGGAATGGATGATTGATCTCAGCTGGGCATGGAAAAAGGCCAACATTCCTCCACCTCCACAGAGGAACCTGCCTTTCTATCCCCCCTGAGTTCATGGGGAAGCTGACATTTTAAAGATGGTCCCTAGACTACAGCAATCTAACTGTCTGGGAACTGGACCACCATTTCATAAATGCCATTGCATTTCTCAGGAATGGCCTGATAAGCAAACTCGCTGTCAGGAGACCACCTACAAGTGTTAATTACTTTGCATTAATGCCACTCTCACTCTGTGAAAAAAATCACCACCTTCTCAGGCCTCTCAACCCCTGAAGAGAGAAACTAGACATGGTGCCTATTCTGCTCTGGGTCCCACGCATGCCCTGAATGCTGGGCCGCCTCACAGATACCTCCGGCCTGCCTGCGGACCGCCTCCATGGGCATGTTGAGTCCTGTTCTATCCAGCTGGCAGATTTGACCATGCTGAGTCCTACCTGCCTGGAAGGATGCTCTCCAGCTATGCAAGAGGCCATGGTCAAAGGCTTAGCATGTGGGCAGGAGGCAAGCACAGTCTTGAGGCCACCATTAGCAGACGGTAAAGACATATCCAGAAAATCAGGTAGAAAACCTGAAGGACGCCATTTCTGAAGACACTGAGTTAGGACCCAAGCTAGTTGGTCACGTCAGTATGGAAGCCAAAAATAACATGTGCTACAGAGCCCAAACCACCCCTTCCCATTAGCCTAAGAGAAATTCTCCGTGAAACATAGCTGAGCCAGTGCTTATGGGTGAAGAGAACATGTCTTTTATCCAACATGTCAAGCCTTTGCCTAGCAGCAAATTTTACATCTCCCCTTCCCTTCTGGAATCCAAAGATGCAAAATTGTTTTTAAGAATTTGCATATCTCATTTGTAAGGCAACAATCAGAAGTCTAGATTAGACTTTACCCTTCCCTTTTCGTAAGAGGTGGCAAACCTAAATCAGAAGGATTTTGCTGTTTGCTCTCCTGAACATCTTCTAACAGCCATTGCTTCAACTTGGCATGACCTTGCTTAACACCCATCATGACACCTTGTATCTCCTAATGAGCCTGGCATAGCTCCAGTGTCAGACCAAACTGCAAGCTGTAGGCATCTTCACAGCAAACCTGTTGCTGTGATGACTGAGATCCATGGCATCAAGAGGGCTGGATTCCAAGATGATGTTGGAGACTGGTGAAGAGCAACCAACCCATTTTCCATTTAAAAAGTAAACACTGAACAATGTTACATCAACAGAACTAATCAACACTAGAGGAAAAAAACCAACAAAAGGAAGAAAAAGATCTATGCAGTTCCCACTGCTTTTTCTTTAACTAGAATGACTGAACATCCCCAGCTTCTTCACGAGGGAAATGATTTTATGTACTAATGTTGGAGGAGAGGTTTGGAGACTGCCTCAGTGAAGGGAGTCATGCAAGGTAGCATAAAAAAAAAGGAAAACAGTGGTGGAAGAATAGTGATAATAAAACATGGTTGATTTTTTTGTTGTTGTTTTCTTTTGGTCTTGTTTTTCACCTCAGGAAACAGTCAGACAAAGGTCTTTTCAGTTCTCCTGTCCCTCTCCCCTCTAAAAATAAATAATGAAAATCAAATAGTAGACTCTAGTGCATAGGAAATTACGTCTGCCCTTTTCCTACAAGATTAGAAAAGAAAATGATTTTTTTTTTTAAATGTTGGAATTGCTCAGGAAGTCATTCCTGCTCAGGCTTATGGCATAGGATCCTTATGTCCCTCCTTAAGCTTCCAGATATGAACATAAGAACAGCTATGTTGGGGTCAGAACACAAGGTCAGTTGCGCTGGCATCCATGACCAGCAGATGTCAAGGGACATCAAGGACACTGCAAACATGTTGTGAACCTTCCTCAGAGCACCATTCCTGCCTCCAGTCCTCTGTGGTTCTTGCTGAGTCAGAAGTGGTGTTTCAGAAAAAGTATTTTCTTCTTAAAATCTCTCCAGTCATGTTTTGAATCCAGGTAAACAACCTGTGGTAGTGATGAGGGCTTAGTTATGCTGCTGGTGAAGAAACATCTATTTTCATTAGTACTGAACAACCTGGTTTTGCTGGCATTGACTGTGAAGGCTGAGTTTAGGATTCTAGACTCCATTTATTGTTTATGGAGATAGCTATGCACCCTCAGGGAACAATTAATCTCATCTTGGGCTACGTATCTCAGACACAGGTGAAAGGCTGAAGGCACCCATTTCTCTCCCCACCCTTCACCTCCTCCCTCCCCTTTTAAAGGCAGTCTAGGGTGACTAGCTCAGCTTTAGAAAATGAAATTTTAGACATTCAGGCTGAGGTGATACCTACCACTTTCCCCTACAAGTATCCAGTACCTGTGACAGCTTTACCAGCCATCACAGGATCACAGGTAACAACACAGACCAAGAATGCACCATATTTTTACGACTATGCTTTGTTACTCTGCTGGCTGACAGCACAGATATCTGTGGAAAACAAGAGGTGTAATGAGCAGTGTCTCAAGTCCAGCTGCAAGATGCAGTTCAGGAAATCCCTGAACTACCAACTGTGGCAGCTAGGAGGAGATCCCAAGGGACAGATCAGTCAGAAAAACTCTGTTTCTTACTCTCTTTTCCTTCTGCTCTCTGAGACAGGATGCAGGATCATGGATTGTAGGTCTGATTCTGTGATAGTTACCTTTTTATTTCTTCTCATGGTAGCTCACCTAGGAGCTAATGGGATACAAATAAATATTAATAGACAGGCATGGAGAAGCAGAAATATTCACCAATGGAAGAGATGTTCCGTTCAAGTCCTTACCATTATCAGTCACTGAGGACAGAGAATTGCATAGAAGCAAATGTCTTAAACCCCACTTCAGTATTTAAATCACTTCATCATCTTATCTTCACCACAGGGAGGGAAACAGACTTTTTGCCTTCTCCATTCTTAGCCACCACAGATCCCACATCTTTCAGGTCAATAAGGTTTGCACCCTGTATTTCACCATGGTAGGACTGGGATACTAGTCAGTACAGCACAGAGAAATCTGCACAGTGCAGACATGTCCAGCAGGAGTTGATATGCAGATTTGCGTCTTATGACTAACCAGCTCTTGATTTAAAGAGATTCAGCCATACATGCAATGTAATACATTGCTTTCTTCCCTCTCGCCTGCTTTACTCTAGCTGAAGACTATGTTCTCTTGGGAGTCCATTTTTTTGCAGAGCTAAGCAGTTCCTGACAGAGGAGGAAAGCTCTGAACATTCAATAAATGTAACATAGCTGAGCAGTATTAAAAAGGTTTAATGAAATAAAAGGTTCATGACATAGAAAACCTACCTTCTGCATTAAAATTCTGCTTATTCTGGTAAATCAGGTTTTTGCAACACTCCTCTCCAGCTGGGGTTTGGAACTTTCACAGCCAGAAACAAGAAGATTGTGAATCAGTGTCCAAAATCAAGTGGAGACTTTATCTTAGAATGATCTCCTTTCCTTTCTCCCTAGCAGCTGCTTGAACTACCACTGTACTACTTTAGAAAGACTCAGTCCTTGAGATGGCCCTAAAATTCTCCCTTTGGACCCTTCCCCCAGCTCCATTGCTAGCAAAGCCTTCACCTTATAAGCACATAGCACTTAATTTGATTT